>UXGD01000419.1:0-61348 GCA_900474315.1 Torymus auratus
CGCTCAAAAGTTGAACACAACGAACTTTTCAGCGTTGTAGCGTTTCAGATTTGCGTATGAAAAGGCCGCCTTAGGGTAACATTTTTAAGACTTTTAGTAAAGTTTCTTATAGGAAACAAAATAAGATACTTTATTTAATTGGTGACCTATGACTTTTTTAACAAAACCGTTCGTCCCTCAGCTTATTCAACAAATATGCCTGCAATCTACAAAAACCTCCACCTCCACGGCAAAAAACTTCCAAAGAATCCCCCTAACGAACAATTTTATCTCCCTAATCTCCCAAAACCACTTCATTTTCCTATATACATATATATATACACACCTCAAAGGCCCTCTCATGCGCTCACGCGACAATGAGAGAGCCCACCTCCGGCGTGTCCATTCATAAATTAGATTTTAAGCCACTCAACGCTCACCACGCGCATATACACGCCGAAAAAACCTTTGTCCCCGCGTGTGTAAAACGCGCTCGCGTATAACCATATATACCTCTCTCTCTCTCTAAAAGGGTGTCGCGAGCCTCTAACCTCTCGCATATATATAGCCGGGCAAAACGAGAATCGCAGGAACGGAACAAGTGAGAAGTAGATAAAAGGAGCGAGATAAAGCACACAAGCGCACAACGAAGCGGAGAAAGGAGAGAGAGAGGGAGAGTAACGAACTCTTTTCTTTTTGGCGACGAGAAAAAGGGTGTCGCCTGACTACACACACACATATAGGTGTATACACACGTATACACGCGTGTACGAGCCGGCCGTTTTGTTCCGGCTTCTGCAGTTTCGCAGCTAGCCTTTTTTCGCGGGAACAATGTCTACGTGTGTGCGAGCGGGCGACACTTTGCGCTTTCCGCCCGGAATTTATATGTATAATCTTTTGAATTACCTCTCACGCGCCTCTCTCCTTTTATTTTCTCCCTTTCTTTTAAACTGCCTCCGCCGCACGTGTTTTTGAGAAAGAGAGACGAACCGCATTGCGATATATTTCATTGTACACGCGAGGTGCTAATGTTTGTCGCCGTGCCCCCGTCCGATGCATCGCACAATAATAACAATATAACAACGGCATACAATAATAATAATGTGGGGCGCGCATTAGCCTTATGGGAAAGTTGCACGCGCGGGCGGCTAGTTTTTTGGAGAGAAGGAGTAAGGCCCACTTTTGTGTAATTGGTTGGCTATTATGGATTAGGAGGTGTCGTTTGTTCCCTCTCATTCAGCCCTGTGTTTCCAAGCCTACATATGCACATCATTGTGCTAAGTGGTGTGAATTGTCGCACAGGAGTTGGCTGTCCGTTCACACGGCTCGTATTAATTAGTGTCGCACGCGTGTATATATATAATACAAAAAGACCGAAGGGTATATATATACACTTCCTAAATAACGTCTGGTTACTGGAAGAATGAGATGTTATATACGGCAGGCCGCGTGTGGAGCTACATAAAAGCGGCTACTCGCGCGATATATTGTAATGTGCGGTGGCGTTGGTTTACGTCACCGCACGCGCGGCGATTTCTCGTTTGAATTATTCAAATGCGAGATGTAAAAAAAAAGAGACAATAGGCGCCGCCGGATTTATAGCAACAATTAAACAACAGAGAGCACGAGCGCGTAATAGTTTTTCGTGTATATATATGTTATATATATACGTAAAGAGCTGATGTGGCAATTAAAAAAATATCCGAGCGCGCGCCCGCCGCGAGAGACTAAAGACCGGAACCCATAAATTGCAACGCACATTACTCTCCTAGCACACACACAACATATATACGTGTGTAATACACATACGTACACGCTCGCGTACGTATATAATACAAAGAATCTTCGCCAAAGAAATTTTAGCCACTACGAGTACGTTTCTTCAAATCGAATTATCAGCTGGTTCTCGGAAAAGCGTCGATCGTTACCCCGCACGTAATCTCTCTCGCTCTAGCCTGCATTTTTTTCCTTCCTCAGACATACACACACACACACCTAAATAGTCACACGAGAGGAGGTGTAAAAATCAGCGCGTTCACGCGCGCGGGCGTACCTCTAACATAAAAACCCACTTCGCAGCCGGCCTCCTCCACACATATACACATAGTATTATATAGTTTTAGAGACTTAACTCGCTCCGCACACGTGCTGTTTTGCGCTCGCTCGCGCACGTTTGAAGATTACGTTTTAACTTTAACTCTGTGTATATATATATGTGTCTGTGTGCAGGTTTTGCAACGCGCTAACCAGAGCTCTCGCGTACAATGTGAGAGAATGCGCGCGCCGTGGGAGCTTTCGCGGAACCTCGTAGTCGCCGGCGGCGCGTAATTGGATAACGCTGAGCTTTTTCGGAATTAATTGTCCGCGCGCGCTACGCGGTATCGCTTCTCTCTCTTCCCCCCCCCCCCCTTTTAAAATATCTAGTATACCATAGGAGAACGCGCGAGTTTCTTTTTACCCTTTCTTTTTCTACTCAGTCTCTCGGTCTTTTATTACGGGCTCTTAAGTAAGCGAGAGGAGGACGAGAGTTGCTGTGCGCGGGTCTAACGAGAGAGTGAGTGAGAGTCGCGGAGACGTTTTTTTTTTAGCGCATTAAGGGGGAGGAGAAGAAGGAGGTTTATGATTATTACGGTGTCGTACGTGCTGTAATGTGGGCGAGGTGCGTGATGATGATGGCGATGAGAGTGAGAGTTTTTCTGTAGGAGGCGAGGGGATATAAAAAGTTTATTGAATTAGCGCTCGCGATCGATATAGAAGGGAGACACGCGCGGTTTTAGCACCTCGCGGCGAAGGAGAAACTATTATTCGAATCGCGTTCGCATTACCGATCTTTATTTATCACCATACTATGTAGGCAAGAATTGATCGCATCGAAATTTTCCTAACCCCGTCGTACCGTGAAATTTCCCCTTAACTAGGCCAACCCCCAGCCCACCTCCCGATTCTACATACATACCCTCGAAAAAAAAGAGACACCACCGACAGGTGAAAACGCCCTGCCTCCCCATTGTCTCCTCTCTCTCATGGTGGATCCACAAAAACACGCGGCTGTCGCTCTCGGGCCCGTCCCCTTTATTGCTCCCCCTTCTCCTCCTTCCGTCGCGCTACTATAGCCCTCTCTCTCTCTCGTATACGCGCGCGGGTGTAAAAGCAATTCCCCGAAAGCTTTGAAAAATTCGAAATGAATGGAGCGCTTGTTAATTGTCCCTCGCTCTCTCTGGCCCCCGGTGTACCCTTACTCGCTCTTTTATCTCCCTTTTGTCTCTCTCTCTCTCTCTCTCTTTCTCTTTTTGCGCCACGGCGAAAGAGCGCTCGCGCGTCTCGCTTAATCGGGAGATTGCATTATTAGCCCGGGCAGCGCTCTTTTGAGGTCGCGCTCGCGCGTAACGAAATCAAGATTGAGCCGCTCGCTCGCTCGCGCCGCGCGCAGCCGTTCTCTCTCGTTTTGTGTCTTCGTCCCCCCTCTTCTGCTTCTTCTTCTTCTTCTTCCTTGAGAGAAGAGGTGGAGGAGTTGTGTCGCGTCGTTTTGCTCGCTTTATTTTGCGCCCGCCGGACGGACGAAAGGTCCGCGGCGCTCTTTTTGGGGTGCGCGCGCGCGCGCCGCGTAGAGTCGCGATTTCGTATGGTGTGTGTGTGTGTGTGGAAGAAGAGAGGAGTGAGTTGGCTTTCGCTTTCTCATGGGTGTCGGCGAGAGTGAGAGGGAGAGAGGTTTGGAATTCGGGCGTGGGTTACGTTCCTGTAAGGTTTTCGGAAGGGGATTTGAAAATTTGAATTGTGATGGTATCGAAAGGTTCGAATGCTATTCGGAGCTAGAGGTCCTATTCAATGGGAATAGAAATAAAATTTTTGCTGATAGTTTAAGTGATTAATTGTGTGTTCGAAAAAAATTGTAGTGGATTAAAACGTTTTTATATTTTATAGTTGATCCAAATCCTATATTAGAATATGAAAGATTTATAATCAGCTTTTAATAATCCTGCTACTAAAATGACTGATGATATGATGCAAAATATCATTTCATATAAAAATAGACTATATAGTCGCAAAAATTAATCAATTAATTTACAAGGTCGAAACTTATCTTTACAAATGAATCAATACCCAGACGACATAAGCTCCGGATAAAAATTCCTCCGCATACATTGACTAGTTAAAAAACTAGTAGTTTCAAAACATATATCCCACGGTGACTAATAGTTCCCCCTAAAAAAGAAAAGAAAAGAATTCACGAACGCGCGTCAACTTGCGCTATATATTATTGACGCAATATCCCACTGCATCCTGGCTCCGTAAAAAAAAAACAAGAAAAAGAAACTTAAACCCCAATACTGGAAACGGCGCGTTTATTGGGAACAAAATTCAAATCAGTTCCAGGTAAAACAACAACGCACGCGGCACTTAATTTTTTATATAATTTTATATCGCGAAACGGTCGAAAAAGCGATGTTTTATTCATCGATAATCGGCTTAAAAAAATCGCTCTCTTGCCACCCGATACTCTCTCACTCTCTTAACCTCCGCTCGCACAGCAGCGAAATTGATTGTAACCGTTCAATTATCAGCTCTTTTATTAATAAACGTCGCTGCTGCTGCTGCTGCAACGGCCGACACCCAATTTTTCAACATTGTTAAATATATCGTAGCGAAGGAGGGGGAGAGGCTTTTATGAAAGAAACGGCGCGTAATGATGAAAAATGCGCGCGTACGGCAGAACCGGAAAGCCAGGGCAGCCCCCTCCGGGATGCATTTTTCAGCAATTTCGAAAGCCACCGCCGCACCGCTACTTTCGTAAGAGAGTCCGAAAAAATTAGCATAATCCATCCTCTCTCTCTCTCTCTGCAGCGCCTGTGAGAAAGAGCTTTTTCATCCGACGCGCAGAGAAGAATAAGAAGAAGAAGAAGAGGGGGAGAAAAAAAAGAAGCGAAGAGAGAGAGAGAAGAAACGTGTGCGTACACGTCTAGAAGAGGCGATTTGCCTAAGTCGATTTCGGGTGATCGGGCGCGCGAGCCGGACAGCTGCGCAGGTGACAGAAGAATAAGGCTTTGCGGTGATTTGAATGCGCGGTCGTGAGGTAGAACAGTGTGATAAGCGGCGTGGATACGTGTGTGTTTGGTAATGAGAGGAGCGCTGAAATTAAGTGAATCTTACAGCGCGGAGAGAGAGACAATAAAATGGGGAATAATACATACTAAACGTGGGATCGCCCGTTGATTACGTATGTGCATATGATAAAACGAGAGCCGCGAGCGAAGATACACGCTGCGCTGCTTTTTTAATAGGCCCGCGCTACTATACAAATGAGTTTTACACTTCTTTTCAGCCTGGATAATAGTTATTTTTTCTTAGAATATATAATATGGTAATACTCTGATGTGGTAGTTACATCATCATGGTTCGGTCGGGCCATCAGCAAAGTTTTTTTATATTATACACAGTGGAAGATAAGATATTACGCGCCGGAAAAGTTTATTAGCCGTAGTGCGACTTTGTTCCGCTGTCGGCTTTGTTACTTATAAACCTCGTTCGCGGAATTTATAGGACCATTAAGGCCTACTTAGTACTGCAAATTATAAGCGAGAGCAAAGTATTATGTTCTCGCGATACATATTAACGCTAAATATTATGTTTCCTTATTAACCCTCGCAGAGCTCTATAAAATTATCTGATAACTAACTTATACATTCTATTTGACCGGAGATGAGAAGAAACAGACACACACACACACTACGGGAGGGAAAAAATGTGACGCAAAAAAGCTGAACTTTACACACTCCCGTACACCTATGAATCACACCCATCTCTCTCTCTCCACATGCTGCCACCTCACCTCTCTCGGCAAAAATAAAAAACTAACTCGACCCATACCCTAACCCGGGAGCTGCCGCCGCCGCGTCCTTTACAATACAACACACGTCGTCCTCACGGCCGCAACACACACACACACGTCTCCTCCCCTCTCGCTTCTTCTTATATACTCGGCCATTTTATTTTTCTTTCTCGAGGCGCGCGCGCGCGGAAGTCTCACCACATCACGCCCCTTTTTTCGCGCCACGCGCGTGCGCGAGAACGGGAAATCGAAAGTGCCTATAAGGTAGGTAGGTATAGCACGAGAGAGCAGCAAAGTGAATTGTCGTCGGGAGTTAAAAGCGAGAGAGAGAGAGAGAGAGCGTGTTTGGATTGCGGTAGTAAGATGCTTTTACGGGCAAATAGTTTGAGGGAAATCGCATATACGCGAGAGAGGAGAGTTGAGTTAAGTGACGCTCGATGATGGGAGAAAAGTGCCGAAGGTAGGTTTTTTTTTGGGTAAATATTGCGGTAGCGGGAAAATATTTGCTCGGGTTAAATGAATTTTAGATGGGACTAAACAATAGTGGGGATAAAAGGATTAAGAGGTGGAGAGAGACGCGCGTATGGACGTGAGGCGAGGCTATAATTGAGGGGTTCTTTAATCTGGGGTAAATAATGGCGGGAATAGTTTTAGCTGAGAGGTTGTTTTTTATTGGAAATCTCTTATTTCAGTATAATAAGAGATTTTGTATAATGTAATGTCTAATGTACTTTGTAAGATTATTTTCCGATAAATACAGAAAATTATGTAACCCCTGTTTTATTCAAAATTTACGGTAATTTCGACAAATCTTTTGCAGTTTTTACTTAAACCCCTATTTTATGCGATATCTCATTCGCTTACTATTATTGTATAGATACCATTGAGAATCGAACTCCAAATCCGCATTATAAGCAAATTTCACTTAATATTCCGCAAAAATTCGCCCAACTTTCCGTACTATTTCATAATAACACCAATCAGCGCTCAACAACAGATTTAATCCTCTCGAATTCCCCCGCGCATGCGCATCGAAAAACAACAGCGGCAAACAATACAGCCTTTAGATTTCAAATTACACGTGAATTAAGCCGGCCAATCAGGGCACCATCATTCACTCAAACTCCCCCTAAAGCTCCCTTAAAATAAAAGACAATAACCAATAAACATGCGCAGACATGCTGCTGCTGCTGCTGGCAGCCCTCGCTCACGCATCTATATATATTCACGAGAACGAGGATCTCGATAACCCAGAATCACCTCGAAATTGCGCCGCGGATGCAAATATTTTCGAGGCTCCGCTGCACGCGATATTTTCGACTAGATCTTTCTCTCATCCTCCTCTCGCGTCTTATGCTAATCCAGCGGCTCCTCCTTTTTTCTCTCTCTTCTCTTCCCCCTGCGCTGCTGCTGCTACGTTCGTTAGGCGGCCCCCGAGACGTAAAATTCAGGCGTATTAATTTCGCGGAAAAAGACGCACACATATAGAGTCTCGAGGCGCGGAGGGAATGTTTCTCGCGATATAACTCGGGATGTTTAGCAGTTTTTATGCACACACGGACGAGGGAGAATATCGCGCGCGGGATATTTCTCCCTAGACGGAATTCCTAGGGATCTCTCTCTCTGCGGCGGGAGGAATTTTCTTAATCAGACGAGTAAACGCCTCGCGAGGTTTACGACGTCGCGCGCGTGTGCGAGGCGTTTAACTGCGGCAAGTCAGGACGCGCGGCGAACGAAATAATCAGTTGGAGAATATAGGCACGCCTGGTATACGCGCGCCAAGGACGTAAATATTCCTTTGATATCCCGCACTATACTCGTTCGCGTGAGAGAGAGAGAGACTTCGACTCTATGCTCTCTAAATTTAGCGGAATAAAGAAATCACACACTTCTGCTGCCGCTGCTGCTCTCGCATGCTATGCTATTCATGGATAAATATATATCTATAAACTAGTTTTTGATACACGAGAGAGAAAGTTCCTATGCTCGGGCAATCTGTCATTCGGTCTGAAAGGATTATAGTTCGGAGAATTATCATGATATACATTATTATATTCTTTCCACTCATATTTGCCCCTCATATACTGCGCAGCATTAAACGATAATCCATTCGATTCGACTCGCCGCGAGTTTCTCTCCCATTATATATACACGAAAGGATACTATACCACGCGGCGCTCTTTAGACATGTACTCTGCGCGAAAATATCGCGGCTAAGTACTTTTTTATTATTTCAAAATAATAATTAATGCCCTACTCCGATCCTCAGAGACGACTCTTATATACATGTCCGTGTATGTGTGTGTGTGTGTATATACCCTATACACGCGCGCGGCGAGCTCTGCACGCGCCTACTTAAGCCATGATTTACCGACAATAAAGCCGTGGTGTGTGTGTGTGTGCCACACAGCGGCGGCAATGGCGTTATCTCTCTCACGAATCTCTTTGCGCGTTTTAACGACTAATCCATCATATCGTGTATGTGTATATATATAGCCCCCCCACATACACTTATACCATTATTCCGTATAGAGAATTATTTAACGCGTGCGGCTCGTGAAACATCGAACATTCCACCCACATTCCTCGCCGCAGCTCCGATATCATCTCTTATAAGTAATACTGCACACACCCACCCACCTCCGTTTCCGAATTTCATAAATCCCCGGAGAAAATCGCCTCCCTCGCTGAGCGTCTCGGTGCTTTCCACGCATGAGCCGCGCATTAATTCGCGTTCTCACACACACACATACAGGTTATATTCGCATACTACACACGAGAGAGAGAGAGAGCGTATATATGCTATAACCTTCCTCGACACATTTAACCTCGGGGCACGAGTGCGCATACATCCGCGCGCGCGTTCGTTCGCTTGCAAGAGGGAGAGAGAGAGACGTGTAGCGCGTAAGAAAGAGTTCCCGCGGGGCCCAAATCGTTATCGTCGGGCCCTTATCTCTCTCTCTCTCTCCTCGCGCTCTCCTTTAAAGACTCTCCCCCTCCCCCTCTACGATGTAGAGAGAGGTGGTGGTGGTGCAGCTCGGTGCGCAGCGAGCAAGCGTTCTGCTGCAATTATCCCCCTCTTGCCGGACGAGAGAGTTGCGAGGCTGGTCGAGTGGGCTTGCGCGCACGAGTATGTGCAGCATGGTATGGGTATACTTTGTCGTGTAAGAGAGAGAACGGGATTGTAGAGCGTAAGGTAGTGTGCGAACGACGGCGAGGGGACGAGGACGACTTTATTGTTGCTGGAAAAGTATGGCTGCAGTTGTGCTGTCCATATGTGTAATACACGCGAAGGTGTGGTAGCTTGTTTTTTTTTTGTTTTTTCGGGAAATTGGAAATTGTTTTTCAGAGTTGTTGTTGGGAATTTAATATGAAAAGAGGAAGAAGACGGTTGGTTCGAAGAATTCTTTTTTTTGCAATTACGTGGTTCTGACTTTATTAGGGTTGAGGAATTCAAGGTGAACGAATGTGATATAATTCTCTATAAAGAAAAATAAAACTTTATCAACTCTCCAAGGGGGAGAAAATAAATTTATATACTAAATATATTGAACAATACAAACGATATATAAACACGGTTGTAAAAGCCCCCCCGAAGAATTTAGCAACAACGAAAAAAAAAAATCAAGAAATTTTTTTCCCTTTTTATTAACTCTTAAAAAATTTTTTCAACAAATTTCGCCCTTTATTATCCAAGATCCTTAAAAACCGCCGAATACATACTTCATTCCGCGGCTTTAATAAAATAGTTATTTGCAACTTTGTATTTCATTCACTAATTTGCGCGCGACGAGGCACTAAACCTCCACCTCGCCATGCAGTGTGTATATATACTATATACGCGCTTACCTTTGCTCGCGCGCTCCAAGAGCGAGAGAGAGAGAGAGAGAGAAACTTCTCTTCCACACACCGGTACACACTGCAGAACAACAACACGCGTATTTTTAATGATACTCTGAACGACGCGAGCTCTGCAGTGTGCAGAGGTAAAAAACGTCCTGTTGCCGTCTATAAACGCTTTCTGGGAACACTTTATTAAGCCTTATTTAAAGCCACCTCTCGACAGCCCGACAAGCCTACACGTATATACATATATTCGCAACCCCCTCTATATTCTTCTGCGCGCTACTCCTCGTGTCCCGAGTATTTTAGGAATTTCAAAAATTAGTATAATTACCCCGCACCGTCGCTCTACATATAGATGCAAATCTGTCACGCTGAACGCATATATATCCCATCATCAAACACTCGTTCCCTCCCGCGCGTTATAATCCTTACCTATCCTCGCGCTCATATAGAGGGAGAAGAGAAACTACGACTGCACATCTATATGCATAACATACAAATACCTGCCCCGCAGACAAACGCTGCAGCATAATATTCCACTAACGAACGCTCTGCCCTTATATATATATATTTTTCAACCGCGATCCATCTCTTCATCGGGCCCTGGAAAACTGTCACCCCCAGTGATAAAACCCTCATAACCACACACACACGCGCACATGTATACATATACAATCGTCACGTTTCGCGGCGCTAATTATGCGTAAAACCTCATCGGACGTTTCCGCTCTCTCTCTGGCGGTGATAGATACAACCTGTTGCCCATCGCGCAGCTGCCCGCGGATAGATCCGCGAGAGATACACGTGAGCGCGGACGGTTTTGTAATTAATGTTCGCAGGCGGAAGTCTATACGCGCGAGCGAGCGAGCTTTCCGAACTGATTGTGGAAGACGGCCGACCGTTAGACATATACTCGTGGAATTGTCGAGGAGACACGCGCGCAAGTTTTGAGTGATCGTAGGTTCAGATCCCCGCGCGCACGTGTGTGGATGTTCGATTTATGGCCGATGGTATATAGCCACATATACATATATTATGTGCGCTGCTTTTTTCGTGATGATGGATAGTAAGTTTGTTATTTATGGACGCGAGAGGGACGCGGTGATGGCGACTTTCGTCACGTTTCGTTACACATACGCGCGGTATATTACGAGTTTAGAGTCGGAGACGCGCAAAGTCGAGGGTATAAACGTTGTATAAAAACACTATATACGCTGACGGTCTTCCGAGTACCGAGATAATCAAAACAATGGATCTCTCGCTCACGGCGGCTCTCGAAATCGCCGTCATCCCGGGGAATTGATGCACTCTCACCCAGCCATAATCTTCACCTCTCTTTCCCCCCCTTCTCTCAACGCATCATCAAAACTACACTCGCCTCTTTTCCCCCCCTCAGCTCTGATATATAAACAGCTCGAACGCAGCCGCTGCGATAAAAACAAAGAGGGGCCAATAAATTTCTTCGGATGCACCAATTTTTCAGGCCAGATAACGCGCGCGTAAGCGAAATTATATAAAAGGTATAATGTGCGTTGGGTTGGTGCGAAGGGATAAGGGAAGATTCATCTACTTTCCGCCGAATATTTCCTCTCCTCTCGTCAAATGCCGCGCGATGATAAAGGAAGACTCTCTTCGTCTGGGGAATAATAAAAGTCCCTCGTTTAGGGGACCACTGAAGAGAGTGCGCATAGGAAAGAGGACGTATAGCAGCAGCAGAAGAAGAAGACGACGAAGAGGAAAAGAAGAAGAAGCCCTGGCAAGTGGTTCTCCGATATGCGCCTCGAGCCTGTCTCTCTCTCCCTCCCCCCGCGCCGCACGCACACGCCAGTCGCTCCGATGAATTATTGGCCATAATAGCAGTGGCAGAGCGGCGAGCTTCGGCCTTCTCTCTCTCTCTTCTTCCTCCTCCATCTCCTCCTCTTCTTCTTCTTCGTCGTCGTCGTCGTCGCGCGGAGAGAAAGAGAGAGTCTGGACGTCTGCGGTTGCGGCTACTCTCCGCGCGGCGGTGGCAGCAGACAACTGAATAACCCGCGTGTGCGAGTACCTATATAGCGGCGAGAGTTTAGGAGGGAAATGGGTGAACTAGATTTTCTTGTCTTAGAGATGTGTGTATATATATAGGGGGAGGCGCTTATATATATACGGCGTTTACGAGGGAGTCTGCCAGCTTTTTGCTGTGTCCGCGTGTATGTAGGTACGTACAGCAAGTAGGTAGGTACCGCTGCTGCTACCGCGCGTGCTAGAGAGAAAGAGTTAATTGAAGACGCGGGTATATATACGTACAAGAAGATGAGTGGTGTGTGTATGACGGATGTTAATTACCGCGGGTTCGTGGAATCAGCGATCGCCGGGACCGATCTGTGCCGGTACTACTGCAAAGTGGAGAGAAAACCACCGAGTTTGGCATAAGTGTATATATATATAATCAGGGCCTGAGATCGCGACCTCGATTGATATACAGGGAGAGCACATCACAGTGTTTCTATAAAACGCGCGTGTATATATATGTGGGCTAATAAGCGCGACTTTCATAACACTGTAACGGAGAGTTGTAAAAATTGTGTCTGTAGTTATGAGTCGGAGAAAGCTCGCCGCGTATATAGCCGATGATTTAGTAACATATTCGAAGAAGGCAAAAAATTCGCAACAATAACTATATATATGTACGCGAAAGGGGGATACGAGATGACATCACTGCAGCACGAGCGAGAAGAGCGCTGCACGAACTCGAAATGTAAATTAAGAAGTAGTTAAAGTCATTCCGCGGTATTAATTGAGAGGAGCGCGCGCGAGCTTGCCGCTAATTTACAATATTTACCCTAAGATGATCTCGCATTCGGCGGCCATAAATATCATTTTATCTGACGGATCACAATTTCACCTTATGCATACATGTACAGGCTGAAAAATCAAGCTCTCTGTATATGCATATATACACGCATAAAAACCCTTTGGCCGTAGCAGACAAAAGAACGGACAAAAAGGGTGGGTTGCTGCTGCTGCAGGGGCAGCAAACGACGCGCATGAAATATATCCTTCGATAACCAAAAAACTTATAGGTTCATTAGGGTGTGTATACAGAAAAATGTGCCCGGTCCCCATCGCCGCTGTCGTCCCACGCAATAAAACTCAATCAAGCTTATATATATACGCGAGCGCCGCGTCGTCGTAAAGTCATCTACTCTCGTGTATTAACGCCGGGACGAAGTTTCATTGATCTCTATGCGACGACGATCGTGAGGCAAACCCCTCGTGGCAAGAGAGTGAGAGGAAAATGAAGAAGATTGAGGGGGATGTAGAGAGAGAGAGAGAGAGAGGTTAATTGCTGAAAGTGGAGCTGTTCGGAAAGTAGACGCCCGCTCTCTTATACTCGTTAGGTAGAAGAAGTGCAGAACGGTGATGGAGGTCCAAAGTGAGACAATGAAGCCTTTAGTCACGCCGTGGATTTTCTTTATTAAAGTGTTCGACGGAATATAAGTCAGAGCATCTCTTTTTTGCTCCTCTCGCGCGTCATTATCGCGGGCGAGTACTACTACTAATTGAACGCGAAGATAAACGTCCTATTTCTGGCCGATCCATTGATCCACATAAATACAGGTTCACAATTATTATTATCTCTCTAGGCTTTAGCGTCCCTTAAATATATATATATATGTACACGGCAATGTCATCGCGCGAGCGCGAGTATCTATATATACATATATATACGCGCATGGTGAGCAAAACGGGTTAATCAACAAGCCGCAAGATCCGCGATAAATCGCGAGCGTGCGCGCGGCCAGACCGCCAATAAATCTTCGTTAATCAGCTGCGATAATAGGAACCGACGACTCGAACTTCAACAAAGCGCACGCGCGGATGCATTTGAACTCAAGGCTACTACTCCAGCGCGTGTTAATATACACGTGTGTCCCATAAGCTCTCCTGGTGCACCTGGCAACTACAGCGTGCGAAATAAAAAATCTCTTGATCCGAATTGAATAATTGCGAGCGATAGGCAGAATCGAAAATTTCCGAACTTCGAAAACTTATATGTATGTATACCGGCGTGTCTTCGCGACGCACAGGGCCGTAATACCTCTGAAGCAGCGCGCGCAGGCGGCAATAAAATTATTATTAATACGCGCCCGCGCGCCGCGGAGATGTACTACTATACGGCTGAGCGAGGCTCCTGCTCCTGCTTCTTACGAAAAAAGAGGAAGAACGTGTGCGCGCGAGGCATGCAGAAGAGAGGAGGCGAGAGGGGTATATGTGTATGTGCGTGTGTGAGAGAGAGAAGGTGGGGGAGAGAGAGAGAACGGAGGAGCAGCAGCGAGAATACCTACGCACCGGCAGACATTATGCTAATCTGCGAGCGAGGATGTACACCCGATAAGCCGCCTCTCTCTCACTCCTTGCATGTGTATATATATACGTGTGGGTAAGAGAGAGAGAGAGGTAGGGTCCCCTTCCCGAGCAATGAGGCCCTCGGGCCCCACGCCCTCAATCTCACGCGCGCTCGCGCGCATGCGCAGCCAGCCATAGAGGACGAGGAAAACGCACTCTTCTTCTTCTCTCTCCCTCTCCCAGTCTCTCTCTCTGCTTCTACTTCTCTCTTTACCTCCCGCTAATTTATCGAGAAATTTCGGGCGCAGAAAAATTTATCGAAGTCGCGACGACGACGAGGAGAGGCGAAAAAGCTCGTGTGCCGAAGCAGCAGAAGCATCAGGAGAGTCTCGCGGTGGGCGCACGCGATCCCCCGTCGCGCTTTTGAAGTATGGGCCCACGCGCGGCCGTCTGTGTGTATATATATGTGGACTTCAAAGGACAGATGTGTGGGTTTTTGCCAGCTCTGTGAGTGTGTTGCGACAGCGGCCGAGAATGGATATTTGGGAGGTGGAGGGAATCGTCGCAAGAAGGACGAAGATTGAGGGGATTGAAGCCGATTATAAAGTTAAATTATTTCGTGTGTGCGCAGCGCGCGCGCCCCCGTCTGCGCGCTGAAGTTTTTCGGCCGCTTAATTACGCGAAGTTTTATATATTGAAATAAGATTTGTGGGGGCTGCGATGACTTCGCGAGCATCACGAATAAATGTTTTTTTTTTTCGGGCAGAGGCGTGCGTGTTTTTATATAAGGAAAGAGCGAGTGTGTGTGGAGAGAGAATCAGCTTACACTATTAAATGGAATACAAGTTTTTACGGAATTACACAACAGGAGAGAGAGAGAGCTGTAAAAATGCCTGTTTTCCGGTTACTTTAAGGCGCCTCTCGCGTGCTGTTACCAAAAACTGCTCGCGCGCGCGTGAACCGCGAAAAAGCCCATAAAGCGTCGCGCGCGCGTTCGGGAGAGAGGGTAAAAGGCAAAAATAAAGGACCGAGAGAGAGAGGCAGAAGCTCGCTCGCTTGGCTGCATTTTTTGCATTTTATTGTGTCTCACGTTCGGCCGCAATGATATATAGGAATTATTAGCATGATAATACCAGCAGGCGCAGGGCACATGGAAGCTTCTCTCTCTCTTTTCCTTCCTTTTTATTCCAGCGAGCGGCTGATTCTCGTCGCGTCGTACATTCATCAGGATGTAGCCGCAGTCAAAAATCAACCGGTTAACTGTACATCTTTGTCTCTCTATCTCTGCAGCGGCTTTTAAGCTCCGGACTGTTTGTCTCTCTCTCTCTCCACCTCCCTCGCTCTATACTCTCCTTGTGCGCGCCTTTTCGCCTTATCTTTACAATGTGCTCGCCCTCCTCCGCGCGCGTGCGAGAGCAGCGCGTGCGCCTGAATCCTCCTTTTTTTCACCTTATTCCTTTTTCTCTCTCGCACTCACTCGTTGGCGTGCGCGAGCAAGCGAGGCCTCGTTCTTCCTCTTCCCATCTTTGTCAGACACTGGGAGAGGAGTTGGTGAGCCTCCCCCCCATACCTTTCTCTCATTTTAATTTCGTCTCCCTCTCTCACACACACGTCTAATTGAATGATGTAAATGTTGGGGGAAGATTATCTGAATAATTTTATTAGGGAGCTTTCGGATTTAATTTAAAAAGTCATTTTACTATATTTATTACCGCGGCGAGAGAGAGAGAGTGCGCTTCGAGGTGCGAGAAAGAGGCGATAAAGTAGCGACGCGAACCGCTATTTTTTATAATACCTGATGCAAGCGTCATTTAAATTATGCGCGTTATATTTAATTTTCGATTGATGGTTGTTATTGTTGTGGCAATTTTCGATATTTTTGTAGGTCATTTTACAATATAATGTTTATAGAAGTATATCCAAGTCTAATTTACTAATGAAACAACTTTACAATATAGTTACATAAACTATATCAATTTTAATGAGTTTTTCTATATTTTATCTTATTTAAAATAAAACATATAAATTAATACTCTACGGGTATTGTTATTACAAACTTATCCGTATATAACTCATTAAACCCCATTTCTTCAATATCCAATAAACAACCTCCACCCGAACAATAAACATTTGCACTCTCCTTTCGAAATCCCATTTAATAATGAATTCTCTCCACGAACAATCTCAATTTTAATGTCGCATTACCACACCTATATACCCTCTAAAAAAAAAGAAAAGACCCCGGCACAGGCGCAGAGACGTAATTATATAAATCATTACGCGCGCGCGCGAAGCGTCTGAATAGGGCGACCAATTGTTCCTCGGCTCAATTTTTATCGTCACAGCTCGGCCATTTACAATTATTTAAAGCCATGCATTCTCCCTCTGTCTTTCTCGTATACCTCCGTCATTGTTGCCAACGCACACAGACACACTCACTTCCCTCCATTACAATTCTCTCTCTCTGTTCTCCTTGTTCCATCTCCGCTCTATCTTCCCTTTAATTCTCCTTCTCTGTCTTTCTCTTGCTCACTCGACACGCATATACATGCATACGTACACGCGAGAACCGTTCGCAGGAATCCCTCGCTCCTCTCGGACACACCCGCGTACGTATTTTTTCGCGCGAGCCAGCGAACGAGCGAGGCGAGACAGACGGAATAATATTTCAAAATTAATGTCGAGAGGTGAAGAGACTGTATATATACATGTATACACTACAACACACACACACACGAGGAGATAAGGATATACGGGAACGACAACGGCGTTTTAAGAGCATTGCGCGAGAAGAGTATAGTCCTTGAGTGATTTCTTTTGTGAGCGCGCGCGATACGCGCCACCGATATGATTAATCGCCGATGTAGAGAGACACACATATATATAAGTATATATAACCACACACACGTATATCCGCGAAAGGCGCGCACACATCTCCTCTCTTTCTCCGCTGTAGTCCATTAGTGTCGCCTGACAGGTTGTACCTAATCCGATCGCTTTGAAGTTCGCGGAAACCCGATACCTGAGCGCGCGCGCACATCGTCCTCGTGATGCTCTCTTTTTCCGCCGGGCTTACTTATACATTTTATACGCACGTTGTAATCGCACGCGCGTGGCAGGGAAAAGAGAAGCTCTCCTCTCGCTCTATAGCTAGCTGCTAGGCTCTCGTCGACACTCTACAGGATGTACGGGAATCTGCATAGAGCGAGAACCCGTAGCGGAACCTGTACGCCGCGCGCGTTTCTTTTTTCTACTACCTACAGCGTATATATACAGCAGCCGGGAGGAATTCCCGGTAAAAGGCTATTATGAGATTATCTTTCCCATTTGGGTTATCCTGCGTTGTATTTTCTGCGTGCGCCGGGGAAAAGAAAAACCGCGGGGGGAGAGAATTTACGCACTTCGGGTAACTGCGGTATATATACACACACACACACATATATAGAGCCGCGAAAGGATATGTGTGCGTGCGGACGTGATAGATTTTGCGGTAGCGCGCGAAACTGGCCCTGTTGTTAGAGATCGAGTTTTTCTTATTTTCATTCTTTTGTACGTTATATACACGCGTATAGTGCGCGTGTATTTTTATAGGGTTGCGCGATTTATTAGGTAGTACTAGTAGAATGCGCAAGCGAGTCTGTATGTGTGTATAGTTATACTTACGGAAGAAGCATAGAAGAAGAAGAAGGAGGAAGAAGAAGACTTTGGTATGTGGTCCATTTGTAACTCACCTGTAACAGAAAAGAAAGGCGCGATTAGATATATACATATTACATTCATAGGATAAATAGTATAGAGTGCGAGCCGATCAACGAGGAGGGGATACCTCGTTACATCGAAATTTATGATAAATAAAGTAAATAGAGTGGGGGAGAGGGGAACACGCATGGGGAGAGTAAATCAACGTGTTACGCTTGTCATCTATAATGAGTACTTAACACCTTTACTGTTATAAGAGTTATATACGGCCGCGTTCGAGCAGCAGCCCGTGCGCTAATCGAGTTACCGAAGCGTAAGTATAGTTTTTCCGTGCGCAGAAGTTTCCCAAGGATATGATCGTTATCACTAAAAAAAAAATTATACGCATATAAGATAATAAAGCAATTCGAATCTATCAATTCAGCCCGCACACATATATACAAATGAATTCCGGGCTTCCTTGAAACCAACCATTATATATTATACAGTCGTTTACACACACAGCCTCCGTCCGCCCAGCAATCAGTCCGCTCGAAATATATCCCGCACATTAAGCCCGCAACTATATACGCTAAACCTCAATCATTCTCCAAACCAACCTTATACACATCTCTCCGTGCGACGCCACTCCTCTCTCCCTCAACAAAAAAAAAACTACCTCACTCACTCGCGTGCTAACAAAGACAAAAGTGCCATTAAGATGACGCGATAGCAGCGCAACATCTCTCGCTCGCTGCACACGCGGAAATTGTAAACCGCGATGTAAATGAGGAATTTCGCGTTGATAACGCGCACTACCTCTCTCTCTCTCTCCTAGGAAAAAAAAATCGAGCGCGGAAAATAGAGGAGCGGGGGACAAGTTCGCATTCCTATCTCTCTCTCTCTCGTTCGTTGCTTTGCTCTGTACTCCGCTCTATAGCAACAAAGGCCGATAGTCTCTTCCGCGCGCGCGCGGCAGCTTTTCTCTCTTTGCGCGAGTGTATATAGAAGGACTCTCTACTCTCGCGTGTACACGTGGGATGCGCCGGCGGATAAGTGAAGATGGGAGTACGCTGTTCGCGTGTGCTAGCAGCTAGCGCACGGCTATTTTGTTGTGCGCCAAGGAGGATTAGTAGCGAGCGAGGGGTTAGGAGTTCCGCGCTGCATGTGGCTATATTTAGCTACGGAGGTGGTACTTTTAAGGCAGAGGCTATTTTTGTAAAGGAGGAAGTGGTGGCCGAGAGATAGGGGATTGTTGTTTGCAAAGGAGAGTTTAGAGGAGTGTGAAATAGGAGTGTAATGTCGTTTTGATTCGCCGTGGCAATGTGTATCGTCTCATAAGTGTATATGTAGGTGTCGGTGTGTGTTTCTACGTGTATATACACACATATATCAAAATTAAAGTTCAGTAAATCAAGTTCTGATAGGGCCGCGTCGATAAAGAGATTTATTGAAAATGCTTAGATAGATTTATTGGAGGTGGTGCATCAGTCGCATAAATTCTATGTAGCGCTTACTCGTTCGTTCGCACACGCGCGTGTGCATGAATATACATATATATACTTTTGTTACCCCTCGTTCACTTATCTATCGCGCTCTCTCGGGCTGTGTTATTACACTTATACAAATTCTGAATTTATCGTTGCAAAACTATATATATCTTATAGAATATAAACCTCCCCTGCATGCAAATTCATAAGCCGCCGTCTCCTCCTTCGCGACACACGATTAAAAAATCAATCTCAATACACTCTGGCGAATCGCCCAAAGGCTTACTCTATCGTGTCTCTTATCACTCGGTTATCTACCGGCTAACCACCATACTCGTCCTCTCTCTCTCGACCACCCTACTCTACATACCCTTATCTCTCATACCCTGCGCGACCCACCCACCCAGCCACTTCAACTTCATTGCTGCCACAGACTAGCCATAATACAGCCCGGAGCGCGGCGGCGATATCGCGGAATAACTTCAGTGGCCTGGCCGGCCTTGAAGACGCGAGCGCGAAACACGAGATAGAGGCGCGATGAGGCCCGGATAAGACCGGTATCGAGAAACTCTCTCTCTCTCCCTCCCTTTCTCGCATGCGCGGGGCAAAAACAACGCACGCGAGAGACTTTTTTTCCCGCGGACTGCCTCGTTTATTTATCGGCGAACTATCGAGTATTAGATTGCGGATACTGCCGCTGCTGCTGCTGCTGTCTTCAAACGCCTTTGACCTCGCATAAAGTGCGCGGGCGAGTCGCGCAAATCACCCAAGCGGAGGTGTAAGGGGTTGGGTGTACAGGGAGTTTTTGTGGGAAATTGGAGTTTTTTGGGGAGAGAGTTATAATGGCGAGCTGCTGAGAAAGCTCGTGTAACGATGAAAAAGCGGAGACACGGGCGGGAAGTATTGCTGGAAATATTTTTTTAGGGATAGGGTAGGTTACGTACGTGGTATCAGTTTTCGCGTGGATAGGTTCTTGGGAAGATTGTTGGGATAGGTGAGATTTCGATGTTTAAATAGGAAAAAAAATATTATAAGTATCTGCAATGATTGATTCTAAATTTAAAACTTTATAACGTTATACTGCGAACATTTTGGAATAAATATACTGAGCAATCGCTCAATTTGTCGTACTCGTACAAAAACATATAATTTTTCATTTTAAAACGTTTTTCATCTGATTTTACAGCTCCACTTAAATCATCGGCCGAAATAGAGACACCCAACCGCCCAGCCCAACACACACAGAGAGAGAGAGAGAGCTGCACAGCCGTCGACAAACAGAACCCAGAAGTAGTTAACCACTTATCTAAGCAATTGAAAAGTGTTTGCACGAGTAGTTTGGAAAGGATTGTTATGTATGGCTACTGCACTACTGCTACTACCACCACCGCCGCACATTGGCAAAATACTTTCGTCGGGAAAGTGAAATAGGCGTGTAAAGAGCTGCGAACCGCCTTTATGTAATTTCGCGCCAATCTTCGCGGATTCAGGAAGCTCGTGTGCACGTCGGCTGTATATAAAGCTTGTGCAAGAAGAAAATTCCTTTTCTTCTTCTTTTTTTTTAAATTGAAAGCGCGGTTGAAAGTTGAATATAATATATCGAAAAGAAGCTTTCTTTTGTCGGTCGGTTTTCGGCATCGCGGTGAAAGATGAAAGTTTAAGAATGCGAAGAATGAAAGGAGTGTATATAGTAATTGGCCCAGTAGTCGGCGAAATTAATCATTGGCTCGAAAACTTGAAAATTATCGGCTTGCGACTTTACGAGGCTATTTATTAAATTATAAGCCACCCAAACGCGCTATATCGTTTTATTTATACCCATTAAAAACTTTCTCAACAAAATAAACTACACATATATGCAACGTTTTATAAAACCAAAAATGCGAATATTCGAAAAATAACCTATATGTGTACACACTCCCAATCATTATTCCGCGCACTATAACTGAAACCTTCCCTGAATCCACCTCTCTCTACCGAACGGCAGCAGTCAATATCATCACGCACCTCCGAAAATTACACCGAAACATCCTGAAAACGCGGTTCTCTCTCGTTCGCCCCCTCAATCATTTGCATAATTCCAAACTCTCCTCGCACTCGTAAAACTACGCTACCGCTGCCTCTCTCCCATCATGTATCTATACGCAAAACTACCCCTTCCTCCAGCTATACTTCTCCGAAACCCTTCACCTCTCACACACACCTCACGCACGCGCGCCTAATTTATGCCGTGCGAGCCTCGCGGTGAGGTCGACGTCGTCGCGCTTGCGTCTCCTCTTTCCCGCCGCTCGCGTATATATATACGGCGCAGACGTGCACTTATATATATCTATATGTATGTGTATACGCGCGGGAATGGCCACAATGCGAAGGTCGCTTGATTATCGAGAGGCTCTCGTGTGAGCGAGAAAGGGGGAGAGAAAGAGAGAGAAGGCAAAGAGACCGAACGGACGAACGACGATTGACTGCGTCTTCGCTCATCGGCGTAGTCGCTTTTTGCAGCGCGAGCCGCGCGTGGAAATTTCGCTTTTTCAGAGGCTCTCTCTCTCTCTGTGTACAGGGGGCTTAAAATGTAGTTAAACGTTTTTTTGGAATGAGGGAGTGAGAGAGAGAGGGGCTTTCGGATTCTTTGGTAATTGAGGCGCGCGTATGGCTTAAAATAGATTATTAAATTGGGGATAGTTTTTGTGCGACGACGTGCGCGAGTGGAAATGAAGAATGAAGGGCTTTGGAGTGGGGTAGGAATGTAGTCGGTTGAAAATGAGCGCGGAGGAAATAATGTCAAAGAGACGGCTTGAGGGATAATTAACAATAGGATTCTTGCGTTGCGAAAGAATGATGGATTAAAACGAGGCGTATATGTACGCGATAAAACTCGCGGTGCAATGCGAGAGAGCTGCACGAGCAGTAGTGGTCGTATAATATGTATAAAGAGCGTGAAATTGATATAATATTAAATTTAATTTAACACTCGCGGATGTGATATATTAACATCTCGAAAAATATATATTTTTAAATCGCGAGACAAGCACGAATATAAATATTCTTTCGTTGAATATTCAGACGCTCTGCGCAGCCCAAAGAAAGAACTTCAAAGAGCATCAGACATAAATTGAAAATATATAATTACAACCCATCCAAACTGTAAAGACACTATTTTTTCGACAAATTATCCGCTTGAAAGTTAACCATTGCCACAACGTCACCTCCACAGCGCACCCACATAACATTTACATAACTATTTACTAAAACACCTCGCGACCAGCACCCAAATTACCCGCAATTCCCAGCCCCATTATATACCTCTCGCGCTTTACCCTCCCCTCACCGAAATTAAACAAACGTTAAGACCGCAATCTTCGCGCTTAAAACACACAACAAACAGCCCCTTATCTGCGCCCTAATATACAATTCAAACGGAACAGCTCTCTCTCTCTCTCTCTTTTACTCCGCCCACTTCCCCCGCGTATGCTTACAATCGTCGCACTTAAACAAAAAAAGAACCCCACGCGCGTAAAGATCCCGTCGCGGTTGGTAATTAGTCGCGGGAACCACCGCGAAACCAGCAGCGTCGTGCGCAGATATATTTTTACGTCCCCGTGCGCGCGATTGATTAACGGCGCGCGCGTGTGACGTACTTATAAGGAAAAAGAGCGAGCCGCGTGTATTGCCGAATATACTGCACGGTGAATTATATGACGCACGACGGGGATGGATTATTAGTAGGCGAGAATATATCGCGGCCTTGTACGCATCTTCATTTTATTTTTCGTAATAATAATATTGGACACACATGCATATATGAAGTCACGTACATACGGTGCATGCTTGCGTCACGGGCGAAAAATTTTTCGACGTTGCGTAACGGGTCTCTCCCTTTTCGCGAATTAAAGACCTTTCCGTTCTCGCACGCGCGCGTGTATATAAGTGAGAGAGGGAGGGAGGGAAGGAGAGATTAATTTAATGATATACGCGCGTGGAGAGAACTCTCGCGCGGCGTTTTAACTTCAATTTAGGCGGCGGCCGCGTATATAATATATAAATTGTTTTTATTTAAACGACCCTCTCTCACACACTATATACCCGTCGCGCAATCTGATTACCGCGATATGAGCTTTTAATGCGCAAATCTGTAGTTAGTAAATCGTTGCGTAAAGTGGGTGGATGCGCGGGCGAAGAAAAGGCCTGCGCGATATTATTGCGAGCTCTCGCGACTTTTCTTTTTGCACGTGATTGTGTGCATTGTTCGTTCCTTTTTCGCGGTAACCTGGATATGGGCGAGGAAAAAATTAATTACACGTTAAGCCTGTGTTTATGGGTTATTTCCTCGATCGTGTGTCTTTTAAAAAGCAATGCCGAATATATATATAATGTATAAGAGGTCTTGGGTTTTGGAAATTGCTGCGCACAGCGTACTGTCTTTCTAAAATAAAACGAGCGCGGAGCATAAATCTTACGTAAAAGGTCGGAGAAAGCATAAAAAAACTGTGTGTCCCATTGATAAATAATGCCGCGAGTATGTGGTTTTACTTTTATTCGGCGATTTATAAAAACTACTTTCTTATTTATGAACTATTCTTATTGCATTAAGCGTAATTAAATGTAAATAAACTGGCGAGCACACGGCAATTATAATTAAAAGAGTCTAATTTAAATTCTTCGCCGTCAATGCGGGAATTACGCGGATAATTGAGCGCGGTATTTATGGGAAACAAGCGAATCGATTATAAATAACTGTAATATGTAGACGAGTTTACACATCACGAATCGCGAATTACACGATATATATGTATATATAAACGCGCTGAAAAGTAAGCGGTCAGCACCTTTCAATTTAACCCCAATGCAAACAATCACCGCAATATTATATACCCACAACAACGAGCGAAAGGACTAAAAAATAACCATTGTAATCGCCCTTACAACACTCGCAGCTCGCTGTACGATCTACAATAATCTCTCTATATATATACCGCTTGACCACAATTATATCGTCGATTTAATTTTAGCAACACGGCAACCACTGACTCACCCGTCCAGCCATCCATATTTTTCGCGCATATCGCGAGTGTATTTCAACAACCGAACCAACGAACGGTCCATCATCGTGCGACCTTATAACGTTTGCTCATATATACACTCTCTCGAAGCCCCGCTCAAGAGAGAAAAAAAAAGAAATGGCGTGTGTAACCTTGCGCCGTTGGCCGAGAGCTACTATACTTACTTACCGCACTGCACCGCTGCTCGCGCGCGATATATTCTTTCTTTCTTTCTCTTTCGCTTGCTCGCCTCATACTTACACACACACATATACCGAGTACTCGCTCCCTCCCCGGGAGTATTTCATCCGCGAATAAGGTTAATTGCCCTCCCGACGCTCGCGTGACGTTTATATTTACTTAAACGAGGCCTTTAAGGCCGCGAATGAGCCTCACTATAGGTACTCCGAGCGTATAGCTTTTTACTCCTGGTAAAGAAAAAAGGAAATGTACTGCGCGCGTGTGTGTGTGTATATACGACGGGTTAAAAACAACTGTTGCGCAAAATCAATCAAACTCGTCCCACATATTTGCGGCGGCGGCGCTTTCCGCTTCCGCGTAGTAGTAGTCGGCGGCTGCACACTGCATCGAGGTGAAGAGGCATTTATATATTTCGCAATGGTAAATTTAAATTATCGTGACGGTTGAGTTTAGGAATTATGGATTATCTTATCGTTTTGAGAAATGAGTTGTATATTAAGTTTATGTGGAGAGAGAGAGATATTAAAATATGACGATATTTTTGTTGAGATTAAGGCGTGATGCGGCGTAGCTTAATCATGCAAACTGATTTCTATAGTTCGTGGAAGACGTGATAAAAATGGATTTCTATAGAAGAAGAAGAAGAAAAAAGCGTCTTTATTGGTTTCTTTATTAAGGTCAAGACAATCTATTCAGCTTCTTATTCAATAAAAAAACAAGACTGAGACTTTTTTGTTTCCCCAAAAAAACATAATACAATCATTCGTTATATTAATTTTATTATTCGAAATACTAAGAATACGACTATATTCAGACTATATAAACTCCATTTATTTTGCGAAAGACTTCGCCTATACATTAGATATACCAAGCGCCGAATAGCGATTTCCTTATCTCTCGAATAAACGCTAATTTTTCAGCTAAACCCAACCCGACTAATCTCAATACAGCCGCGCGTACGTGCTGGCAAGACAAATTTTCCTCTACAGCGCCTTACAGTCGCGTCCTTTTTAATTCGAATAAAAAGCCCCGGCGTCTCCCATTGATATAGGCGCGGAGCAGTTCTCTCTCAACCTCGCATTTCCAGAGAGCTGCCCCGACACTCTCGTCCGCAGGCAATAATTCCACTCCGAAAATCATTCCTCACGACATCCTTTATCCACCTTTATGCTCTCCGTGTGTCTTTCTCTCTTTCTCTCAGCCTCGACAATCTCACCTTCTCTCTTTTGCTCTCTCGCAAGCAACATACGATCGCCATCAATCAGGCGGCAACGCGCGAGAGAGAGAGAGCGCGAAACCGTCACTCGCCGAAGCACAAAGACACTCGGCGCTGCTCTCTCGCGAAAAACCATAGCACAACGCGCGCGCACGATCGACACCCACGCGTATAATCTCTCTCTCTCTCTCCTTCTCGAGATTGCCGCTTTCGCGCGACACATCCGCGTGCATTTCGCCGTAGCCGCCTGCCCATTATAAGCGCTTAGGCGGCAACGCGGCGAAAGCTATATACAGACGGCGGGGAAATTGTGGGAGAGAAAGAATGAGAGAGAGAGATATATATACTCGTTGCTGTGCAGCACATCGTTGCGAAAGCCTGGGAGGTGCGGGCCTGTACGTACGCTGCACGTAGGTATATAATCGACGCGCGCGAGCGGCTTACTTTTTTCCAGAGTCGTCGCTGCAGTGGTGGTGATTTTCTTCTTCTTTTTTTATTTCGTCGTCGATGTTGCGAAATCGCCAAGTTTTTTTCACGCGAGAGCTGTATAATACATATATATTGTCGTTTTAGGAAAGAGCGTGTATGTAATTGCATTTCGCGCGTGTTTACGGGCGCGACTGGTCCTTTTGTTGTACGTGCGGATTTTATTTCGAGAGAGAGAGAAAAAGAGAGCGCTTACAATTACCCGAGTAATGCGAGTTCGGTGTTTTATGGCCGTGTAATCGTGTACATCGTGTGTGTTTAATTCGATTTAAATCTCGCGAATTTTTCGTTTACTTATAAAGCTGCCGCGGTGTGTATATTGGGTTAATAGCGAGCGATTTTAACTTTTAAAAATGTGGGTATTATATAGGTATGCGATACAGACTGGAAGAGAAAACATTTATTAATTTTAAACAAAAATCGAATATTATATGTACAAAATTTTTTAAATAAAACACAAACGATAATAATAAGACTATTAACGTCACGATTTTTCACACACTTTCCTTTTAAATACCTTCGCACGTTAAAACCCCATTCGACCGAAATCACTCTGCCTATTCAGATATATCTAAGCAACTACTGCACCGAGAATCAAAAGTCACTTTCCCATAAGTAGATGCACCAACCGATAACTTCACCTATCTCTCTCTCTCACCGTCACAGAAAAAGGAGAAAAATCCTGGCTACTCGTAAGCTTTTCACCATTCTGTAAACATTTTCGAACCTTACTTTCTTTGTTTTGAAACGAAACGCCGCCGCCGCGCGTCAACTCACTCTGCACGAGAGAGAGAGAGATCTGGGCGCGCAGATTTCCGCGTGAAGATTATCTATCCTCGCGTATATCTTTCTCTCTCTCGCTCGCGGGAACAGAGAGAAAGATAGCTCAAGCTGATTTGGGTTATTGTAGACAGATGCAGGTTAGATGGTACTGCGATATTTCGAAAGTGTAAAATAAAATACACGCTTGGCCCCTGGGGGGGCGGGCGAGAAAGAAAGCTTTTTCCCTCGGCTAATTGCGCAACGTCGTCTTTCTCTCTCGTCGTTTTGCATTGTCGCGAGGCGCGGCTTTATATTGGCCGCGGAGCAAATATTTGCGCTGCGCCGTCATGCCGGCACGAAAATTGAAATAGTTTTGCGCGCGTATACATGATTTATGGGCCGCCACACACCAACCAGCGCGCGAACTATATATACATACACATACGCGTGCGTGCGTAGGTATGTATTTGCATAAAAATAAATACGACGCGCCTCACTGCAGCATGCAGAACGAGAGCTGTTCTCACGTGCGGAATTAGTCCGAATGAAGCGACGTAGACGTGTTCGTACGACGATCAAATTATTTTGACTGACAGCTCTAGCACGCGGAGTAAGTAGTAGAAGATCGTAATCCGCGCGGCGGTAATGAATGTCGGCCGCCTGAGAGAGAGACGAGAGGGATCGCGAACAAATTCATTTTGTTTCCCCGCTAGAGAGACCACGGCGTTACGCAATATTGGGTATATATACCTATTACACGTTGATAGAATTGTTTTCCGAGTTGTAAAATCCCGCGCTATACTCGCCGTTACTCATGCGGCTTTAGTGCGCACGCGTTCGCGGTCATTATACGTATATAGATGGATATTGAAGAAAAGTGTGTGTGTATCTCGCGCGATGTTGTAAAGGCGAAATGAATGGAAAAGTGAGAGAGCGCCTGGCGCTGAGATAATAATTTGCTGGATAAAGTGTAATGTGTGTGTAAAAGGGAAGGGGAAGCGTTTAGAATGGTTAGAATATTGTTAACTGGCGGAGGAATTGAGTCCTATATGTGTATATATGGTTGTGTATCGAGTACATGTCGGGGAATAATTTACGTAGTGCTGCAGGAGTAAGCGCAGTAGCTTTTTCTAATATAATATTGGATATGGGGGCAATAAAGTGGAGTGAAATATTTATTATATACCTACGCGATATCGTGTATATAGATTTTAGATTTTAAAGAAAGAACGAAAAGAAGCAGTGGACCGTTTAAATAGAAGTGAGATACACGTCGGTATACAATAAATAAATGAATTTCGCAACGCTTTAAATTTCAAAATTTATCCTACTACCAAGAAACTATATAGCCAGCACCGATCTCATTAGACTTTTTATCACCGAAAGAATCCAGAAAACAGCACACCATCACTTAACCCGTTACATCACCCGCGCAACCCAGCAAGAGAAAAAAAAACCACAAGCCATTCCCCATCAGAAAATTCGTCCCATACCTATCTCTCTATACATGCGCGCACAAAATCGCTCGCATCCTCCTTCACAGCTTACGTAACCCACTGTGCTATACTCTCTCCCTGTCTCGCTCACACCTCTCTCTCACTCGACAAAAATCCACATCGCGGCCGTAAAACCGAAAGTGCTACATCGCGCTCGCTCGCCGCAGAGTGAGAGTGAAAAAAATCCAGCGCAACGAGGAAGAAGAAGAAGAAGCAGACGGCGAAGAAGAAGAAGAAAGCGGCAGCAGCAGCAGCAGCTTAGATTCTTCTCGTGCAGGCGCGCGCGAAAAAGAGAGACACCGAGGGAGAGAGAGATAGCGCAACAATGGCACGTGGGCGCGCGCTCGCCGGCTTTCCTATTGTCTCGTTCGAAATTAAGAGTTTACCTTCGTTATTAATAGTCGCGAGCGCGTGCCGCCGCTGAGGGTGGGAGGGAGGGAGAGAGAGAAAGCTTTTGATTTAGCTCGCGAAACGGGGTTTCCAAGCGCAGAGCATTGTGCTCGCCTCTGCAGCGGAGTTTCAATAGGAAAACATCGGTATGTATCAATTGTAAGAGGTGGAGAGAACGGGAGTGTGTGTAAGTGAGCGCATTCTATCGATGTTATAGATTAGTGATCTGCGTCGCCAGTCTATGTGTGTGTGTACGGGGGAGGCCGAGAGATGTAGGTTGTTATGGGAGAGCGTTTTTAGGGCCGGGGGTATTGATAATTTATAGCGGGACTGTAGGCACTAGAATGTATATAGTGTTTCGGATTTTTCTTGAGCGAGGTTAATTATATATGTGGGGAAAAATGGTTGCTGTGTCGTATATATATTGTCGGTGTACTGTAATCTAAGTGAGTGAGTAAATAAATATATAACGCGAGAGATTTGCGAAATGTCCGTTTAATTTTCCATAAAGATAAAATACAGTTATTTATATATATACGCGCGTGAATTCCTTCATAACTCCGATATGTATGTATATGCAAATGATATTATTACGTTATTAATAGCGAAGAAATCTTAATGACACAGATATTCGCTCAATAAATAAGTCAATAAATAGGGAGATAATGGCAATCCGAATGGCTTGGCGACGAGGTCGTTCAGAAGTGTGTAAAGTATATATGTATCGTTTCCACGAGAGGTTTATGGACTTTTTAAAATCAGTAAATTCTTTCACTTGTCGAAAAGAGAGGTGAGAGAGACGAGCGCAATACGACACACTTCGACGCAGCCTCATAAAGAAAAAGAAGTAATCGCACTTTCTAACTCTCCCCTGCAGAACACACTGCAGGCACATATATATACGCGTGCATCCTCTTTCCTCTCGTTCTAAATAACCGTCGCAGCCGAGCCACGAAAGCCCAAAAAGGAACGCGACAGAACCATAACAATAACTCGGCTCATCCGCGCGCCAATTAAATTCGAAATAAGCCCGCGAAATGCAATCGAACCGAAACAAAACCACCACCTCCCACTGTCTCTCTGACATAACTCAGGCGACGCGGGAACAATAAAATTTAACAGCTTCTTCGAAACGACTCTCTCTCTCTTTTTTCCCACAACACACGCGTGCGACACCATATATATACACACGCGCGCGCACAATTGATTTAACATACGCGATAAATAATCTACATATATACGCGAGACGGCGGCGGCGTCGGCGTTGGCGCTATGGGAAGGAAAAAAAAATCCTCGCTATCCCCCTGATTTACGCCGATGGCCTTCGCTCCTTTCCTTTTTTCCGCGCCGCCACGCGCGCGCGCGCCTCGCGCATAATATATAAATCCGCGCAACGCCGGCGTGTATCGCGCCGGCCGATCGATTCTCTCCTTTGCAGCGTGTATGTGTGTGACATCATAATTATTCAGAATGCGGAGGGAAAGACCGTTTGACAGAGACAATGACGCATTGGCGCTGTATGTATATACGATTGCATTGCGCGCGCCGCGCGAGTTTGTCGGTTTTGATGGATATCGAAAGCTGTGCGCGCGTATACCGACGGGGTATATATACTGTTAGATTCTAAGGTTTCCAAGAGAGAGAGAGAGCTATAGGGAATTTCGAGATTATTTAACACCTTCGTATATGTAGGGAGAGAAATTGCGCGCGTGCGTGTGTGGGTCAGGCGAGATTTTTTTTTTATCCTGAAAGATCGGGTGATTGATGATTGTATTGAGGTGTTGTGTTTACATTATTTAAATATAGATATATATAAATGTGGCTGGGTAAAAATGCGGTTATATATGCATGCGTATGCGTGGTTCATATAGACGCGATTGCATTATATTCTACATTCCTATTCGCTACCCACTCATACTTTATACAGATAAAATTTCTATATATACATCAATATATAGATCCGATTTCTATATTATAACAGTATCGCGAGATCACGACGATTTTTCAAAATTAAGCTCCCTATACAACCGTCTCACAAAAATGTTAAAAACCATAACGGTAACAATATCTCCCCGCAATAAACCATACTGTATATAATACCGATATCGTCTCTCTAGATCCGCTTCATTAGGCGCCCTCTAAATTGGGATCGAAAGCCCCGTTACCCAACTATACGCACAACCTGAAATCGGTATAGGTATTCTACATCAGATCCCAAAGATAATACGCTTTAATCTCGACCGCGCTCATCAGTCACCATATACGTTATATACCGAAAAACTACGATGCATCAATTAACGCCCTTCTCCACGACCGTTCTTCAACCATCTCCCGATATGTCACAATGCCGAGAGATAAAAAAAAACAGCCGAGCCGTTGCTCCATTACAAAATTAGCCCCCAAACCCACAACGACGGAGTTCGATACCCCCGCAATAAATTTCGCATTCCTTTGGTGCTCTCGCGCTCTTCTTCCCCGAACCGTCGAAATTCCCCTGTGCTCGCGCGTTACGCAACGACACAGACACACAGTCGCTGCTGCTGCTAATGCGGGCCCAGATATGCATCTCTCTCCCTCGCGCTCGCGAGCGCGTGCTCCGTCTCCCATATACACAAACCTGTATATACATATATATTTATACACACGAGGCACCTACCGATCGACAAAACGTTCCACATTACTATATTAATTAATAATTTGCCCGTATATACGGGCTCCCTGCGATCCCGGGGATTCCCCTAATAGACACCTGCGCACTCGTATTAATCCACGCGGTCTATACTCTTCGCAAAAACCACTCGATTCCGGTAGGATGAACCTACACACAGACACACCTCGCATCCTCCCTTCTCCATATACCTCCTCTTCGCGAAATAGACGAAACATAGAGCGCACCCTCTCTCTCTTCGTTCGCTCGCGAGCATGTCCTCGCAGCGGGACCCCCGCTGATCGCGGCCTCTATTATAAATATCTCTCTGCGAGCGAGAGCGAGTATATATACAGCCAAAGGCGTGGGACCGGCCCCGCGTGCGATCCTCTCTCTCTCTTTCGCGTGTGTGTGTGTGTGGGTAGGAGAAGCCGCGCGCGCGCTCCGACACGCTCCAGCGGACGTGACGCGAGAGAGAGAGAGATCGTGCAGAAGGGAAGGAGAGAGAGGATCGCTGACAGATAGGCATTCTTTTCTGCCCGCTGTTCCGAGGTTTTCGATATTGATGCCAGAGTGCACGGGAGAGAGAGAGAGAAAGGGTTGTGTGTTGCTTTGCCACTGAGAATGTGGAGGAGGGTAAAGGGCATATCGCGCAGGTTGGTTGGAGAGAGGTAGGAAGTTAAAGGGACACGCGGGGCCGCGGTCGCTCGGTCGTGTAATGGGGGCTTTCGGTGTGTGGCAAATTTAACGGGGACTGGAACGGTCGGTGAATTTAATATCAAGGGAGAGAGAGAGAGAGTTTGTAATTGATTGTGTCGGGTATGGTTCTTTTTCGACGGGTGTGTGTTTGATGAAATAGGAAGAATGGATAACTCGCTTATCGAGGGAAAATTATTGTTTTAGCAAAAGTAAAAGTAATTTTGCATAAGGAAGATTGAGCGTCGGCTATTGTTGCGAATTAAAAATGACCGGAGAGTATATACGTATACCGCAATAAGCATACCGTGCGAAGATGAAGTTACCACGCGAATATCTAATTACTGTATTACCGATATATACGCATTATCGAAATAAATGGCGATTGATTGTCGCGTATAATGGGACGATTAATTCGCGCGCGTTACCTCGGTATAACATGCCAATATTGAATATCCCATACCTACACATATGAAGAAGTATATAAAAGTGTATACAAGAATACACTTTTACGCAGGAGAATTTTCAATTCCCGAAAGCGCATTATACACATGACACACTTCGGTAGCTCCTCCTCCTCCCATATAATCCCTCTCGTATCTCTCTCACATCTCTCTCGCGTCATATCATCGGTGGACTCGAACCTTTCGACCTGTGCATCGCATCGCTATATCCTCTCACTCGGAACAATACTCTCCCGATCGGCTGCCGCCGCCGTCGAAGATTGAGCACGGCACCAGCCGCTCAGAGAGAGAAGGAGAACGAAAAAGGAGCAAGCAAAAGAACGCAGCCAACTCTCTCTCTCTCCCTTCGCCTCCCAAAGTCAAGATCGCTCCGATCGCTTTCATTTTTCTTCCTCCTTCTCTCTCATGCTCTGCTTTGCTTTACTCACCGCGCTCGTCTCTCTATATACTGCCGCTGCCAACCAGCCTACTACTACTACTACCTGTGGGCTACTCGTACCTGTCGCGCCGGACATTTAATTCCGATAATTGCCGGCGACAAGTGCAGCGGCCCGAGTCTATAGCGGAATGCCGTGTGTAGAAGAGGAGAGAGAGAGAGAGAGACAGAGCCGCGTGCGCGAAGGTTCGAGGGTAACGGGGGAGGGAGGAGGGCCGCTGTGTAGGTCGTCGTTGTCGTTTTGTTTGCTAAGGACGACGACGACGGGGTCGAGGTGGGGAAGAGAGAGAGAGTGTCGGGCTGGATTAATGGTAATGCGGTGATTTGGTAATTCAGTTGTGGCGAGGTGGATAGAGAGGAGTGGGTGAAGAGGGTGAATGATTGGTGAGGGGGTTATTGTGGGTATGGGAATCTGGATAAATATTTTTGTTCTTTTGAGGGGCTGTATATAATGGTAGATTTATAGTTAGCGGTGGATGATATGTTTTAAAGTTGGTGTTTTAGTGTGAGTTTGCTAGTGGAAATGGTAACGATAAATTATACGTATTTTTTAGTTAAGTTTATGGCTATAAGAAGGAATATCTATGCTTTTATTTGGCAATTATAGATGCAAATTTAAAGTAAATTTTAGGATTAACATTTCACAATTATATATATTCATATTTTAACTATTTTTATTAAAAATGATTCTAATATATTTGATTAACACATTAGCTATAAAATATCATTAATTTTCTACCCGGGGTTAATATCTATTCTTTTAGATACTTATAGGGGGCTTAATTTATGTGAAACTAAGGATATAGATAAAATAGCCTTCGTTAATTTAATCGAGGAAAACTTTACTTTATCAATAAATACATCGATAACTGGATTCCGGTAAAATAAAACTCCAACTTTATCGTTTTAAATTAATTCAATTATATCCATTCCGCATGTAAAGACCGACTATTAAGCCTCTCTTTCCTCACGAAGATTTCCAACACCTATCCTCGGCTTCTAAAAATAAATTCCTGAAAAAAAAAATTCCCCACAGTTTCATAAGACACCAGAACACTGCCAATCGCGACACAACAGACTAACTCTGCATAACCTACCTCTCGTGGCATGCAATTTCAGCGAGATCCTCGCGAATACCTCCCGTTATATACCCTACTCTATTAATAGCGCTCACTCTCTCGCTGTCGCTGCACAATGGCGCTAAATATTTTAGAAAGGGATGCACTTTTTCGCCACCGCGCGAGCGACTCTTTCACGCCGCGGGAGAGTGAAAATGGCCGAACTTTCACCGGCGCGCGCTCCGTGACTCCTTATAACTTATATATCGGCCGCGCGAACAACAACAACAACAGCAGCAGCACGGTATACAATGAGCACCTGACAGGCACGCGGAAATCGACACACACAAGCGATTCTTTCTTCTTATATAGTTTTTTGCTTCCTGTAGACCCGATTTTTCACTAGAGTATAGTGAAAAGGAGATATATATAGATGTATAGGGAAAAAGGATACATATATCCGTGGGTATTATATTGTACGATGCTCGGGAATATACGGCAGAGAGAGAGAGAGAGCGACCGGGAATAATAAAGATAACCATAACGCGTAAATTATTGTTCATAAATAAACACTCGGCTTATTAAACGTGCAGTTTTAATGTTCGACAAAGGCAGAGAGTAAGAGGGCATGCACGCAGAGACGCGAGTGATATAGAAAAATAAAAGACGCGTCCCCGACGCGGGCCATATGGGCCCCTCTTCTCTCTCTCCTTTATTCTCTCTCCCTCACGCGTATAGTTTATACTCTTCATTATACCCGAGAAATGATAATGCGTATATTTTTCGCGCGCATGCAAGAGAGAAATTACGTTTGGCTTTTTGCAATTATTCCGTATATATACTCTCTTATACCCTTTCCGAAAACCACACTTACAGCCATTACCGTAAATCGCGCGGGTGGGTTTTTCGAAAGGAATTTGCACGCACGCGTGCGACACGCTATTTTCGTCCTTATGCTATTTTAGGACGTGGAAAAATGACATGTGTGTGTGTTTATTTTTTGGGATTTTGTTATATAGTGTATGAGGGATTTTAGTGCGCGCGGCGCGCAGTGACACGGTAGTAACGTGGATAACGTATGGCTAGAAAGTATGATGTGCTTGCTGGCCGTACGCGCGTGTGCGCGCGGGTCTTTGTCATACTTAACGTCGCACGTTCGAGCGAGCGTATGGGGAGATTTTTTGAAAGAGTGGTTAAAGCGTATAGGGATTTTTTCGTCATTAAGCGGTTATTATGACGGATAATCAAGACGGGGACGAGTAATTAAAAAAATTTATGCTTTTCATTTAGTGCACGGCGGGCTTTCTATAGCGCGCGCGATCGTGTGTTATAAGTGCTTGTAATATCGGTGATTTATTCCGCGCGGAGCGAGGCGCGCTTTTATGTCTTTAAGAGAATATTTTTATAATTCGATGTATATAAGCGTCTTGGTGTGGTACCGTGGTGGTGGAAACAAGAGGGCGATTGTAGAATAAAATCGACTGGCGTCAATCGTTCGTCTGTTATTATATTATTGAAATTAATGATTAGGTGGCTTTGTCGTGCATGTAATATGTGAATTATTATGGGGCTGTAAGGACTTGAATATTTTTCAACCTGAACACGTGATTTATCAGAATAGAGTTCGGATTAGAAACTTAGCCAATTGAGTAATTATCGCAAATAAAGCTATATTGTTCTGAATATTTTTACTATATTCCAACTAATAAATCTCGCCAATCAAATATTACTACCGTTCAATCCCAGGAACCTCTCCATCAAAAAATTCCTAGCCAAGAAAGTCCCACACATTGTCACCCCCCGAATCATCCTATGTAATCCCAGAGCTCTCCTATAGCAGAAACCTTCGCAACAGCATCACACAGAACCTCCGCGCGACACACTCACCCAAACGCAGCCGAAAAGAGAAAAAGCATCATCAGCAAAACCGACTACTAGTCCCAGCCTCTCTCTTCAGAATTCCATTCGCTCTCCAGAATTCAATGGGATCGGCGTCCCCGCTGCGCGATCGCCCACGGAAATATGAAGGAGGGCCTCGTTAATCGCTCGCCGCGCTCGCAGAGAGACATTCAGGGAAGTCTCGGGATTCCTCGTAGGAGTCCCCGATGGGATCAAGAGAGAGAGGGACTGACTGTCTTTTTGCTTTGATTGATTTTTCGGCGGCCCGAAGAAGAAGAAGGAGACGAAGGAGCAGAAGAAGAAGAAGTCGTTGCAGCGGCGGCGGCGATTTTGTGATGTCGTGTGTCGTGGTGGATCTTTTTTTTTTTGGGTGCGGGGGGAGGGATGTAGATGTTGTGGAAGTTATGAGGAGATGTAAGGTAATGAGGAGGATTTGTATAAGAGGTCGTTCGGAGTGTTTTGCATTTATGATATTTGGAGATATATATTTTTTTAAAGAGAAGTGCAGTGCGGGTAAAGGTGGGCGTTTGTTGTGCCGATATTTTATTAATTTATTAACATTTTTATAATTACCCGAATGTAGTGTTTAGTGATTTGATAGAAATAGATACCGTAACCAATTTATGATTGTAATAACGAAAAAAACCTGCTTTATGACTCACCTATTATAACTATAATCCTGGCATTTTTAATTAATTAGTTATAGTATAACCATATAACTGTAAATCATTGTTTCCGCGTGCAATAAACAAGCCGAAATGGTTTTTTTCCCGCCAACATCATAAACACCTATACAAACACACAAAAGGCCATAAAAACCGCGCCGTTTATACAGGATAAAATTCTTTTCAAACTACAATAAGAGAAGCTTATAACTATTTTTAATATTCCCCCAAACATAAACATACACACTTTTGTGCATTTGATTACCAAAAAGACTTGCACACGCGACCTTTCACGAAACCGCGGCCGCGCTCTCCCACGATTTTTATAATATTATTATCTTCGCGCTGTATTTATACACGCGCGTTCGCGCTATTTATGGTAATCCGCGGCGCAATAAAACCCGGCCACTCGAAAATTCCTGCGGGTCCGCCTATATAATAATAATCTTATATTCAAATAAACAAGTACATAAAAATTGGAGAGGTGAACATTACGCGGTGGCGGCGAACTTTCGGAGAAAGCGCTATATGACGAAACTTCTTTTATTTCTCATTCTTATTTTTTCCCTCATTCTTACACACAGACACACAGCCGATGACGATTTATCAAGCTGCTGTCGATAACGGTATATAATACGTTTTTTGCGAGAGAGCGAGAGAGAACGCGCCGGCAAAACGGATGTTATTCCGATGATTAAAAATACTGGTTACGCGAGCGAGCGCGTGGCTGTAGGAATTTTTTGCCCGTATTTATTACACACTATATAAGTATTATTACTACACTATATACACACGCGCGCGTTCGCTTTAAAACCAAATAAATAATCCCTACATATGTATACGCGCTAACGTTGCTTATACAAATATTTTGAGTCGCGAACGTCTCGCTTGGGAAAAAGAATTAATTGACCGGCCAATTAATTAGCAGCTGACAGCCGGACCCACTAACAAACGCAAACATACACACCTGGCCGATAAAATACGCAAACGAGGCTCGCATCTTCTTCTTCTTTCCTCTCCTGCACCCCTTCATAATCGATATTTAACTGCAAAATTCGCGAAATCTCCTCGGGGCGCAGCAACAGCAGCACCCCGTGCGAACCCATCGAAATATATCACACTCGCGCTGCCCAGTTGGTCACATATACGCACACAGACACATATATATATACTCGGCTCGTTATGCCCCGACAAAAGCTCGCCCGCGGTGCGCGCGCGAAAGTCCGCGCAGGATTTTTCTCCTCTCCTCTTTTACGACGTCGAATATGTCGTTTCTTTCTCTCCCTCTCTCTCTCTCTCTCCATACGCGCGCGAAACGTTCGCGGACACGTCGCGTAAATCATTCGATTTGCCGTATGAATTATTCATGGACGCGCGCGCGACTCCCGCGGCGATGTGGGAAAACCTCCGATATCCTCGCGGTGACTTTTCGAAAAAGTCGAAGAATGTGTCGCGCTGCTCCGCTGTGGATATCCCCATATATATATATAAGGCGAGAGTTTTCGGCTAGTGTGTTAATAATGCGCGGAGGCGCCGAACACGTGTATAATTGTTAGATAATGCCTTGTAATAGGCCCGCCGCTGATGGATTTATCTATATATGTGTGTATACTCGGTGATGTATGGGTTTGGTTGGTTATTTGGGCCGTCGATGATGTTTGTTTTAAAATTCCGAATACGGGCCGTGCGCGGCTATTTGGAAATTCGCGTGTGAGCGCGACGCGGGAGACCGGAGACGGCGCATAAATTAAAATAAGATATTAGGAGCGTGTGTGCGCGAGCGGACGACGGGTGTAATCGGTTTAATTTAATTTGCCGCGGAGCGGCCGAAAATTTATTTTAATTCGATGCGAGCTGCTGATGCAGCGACGCGCCGAGAGGGTAAAACATTGCCGTAAACGTCTATTTTTAATGCTTTTGCTGGCTGAGATAAGGTATGTGCGATGTGTATATATGTATATTGTAAAGTATTGGTTTTTAATTGATATATATTTCGAAATGTTTATTAAAGGATATGATAAGTGTGTGAGAAAGCGGCAATGTGAAGTAGTTTGGTAGTGAATTTGAATTAATTGAATGATTAAGATCTCGAGAATCTGTTTTTGAAACATAGAAATTAATTTATATATATATTTAACTTGTTTTATCAAATTAATAGTATAGGTATTAGAGGAAAAAAACCGAACATAAATTAAATCAGTATATGCGATATATATAAACTTTTTGCAGCACGAATTTCGTCGAAACTTGTCAATATATTTGTAAATTGACTCCCCTGACACACGATCAAAGTATCTACCAATATTATCACCTATACAACACCTCCGGTAATGACTCATCGACACGGCATTCGCAACGCGGCCGCCCAAAACTCTCACTCACTCTCCTCCTTTTTCCGAAAAGTCCAAAAGCCAAAATTCTCTAAAATAAACATCTTGTAAAATTACGAACAACAGCTCATTAGTACCGCTCGTTCTCCTTCTCCGTCCCACTCGCACGCGACGTCGAAGAGGATAAAGCAAAAAAAAAGAGAGAGAGAGAAAGAGGAGAAAGAGAGAGAGAAAAGGCGAACTGGCGCGCGCGCGATCGCGATGGCCCGAGCGAGAGAGCGCCGAAATCGAAATATATACATACAAGCGGGTCGCTGGAACGGCGGCAGCGCGCGTAGCCCCTTCTACAACTTCATTATCCTTAACAAGTCCCTTAATAACGCTAATTCCAAGCGTGAACACGCGGGACACGCAAAAAGTCCCCGGGAGATGCGCGCCCTCGATATATACCTTGCTCGCTCGCTCGTGCGCGCGCAAGAAACGAGAGAGAGAGAGAGAGAGAGACCGAGAGAAGGAGAAAGAGGAGGAAGGAGACTAAAAATTTTTCGAGGTAAATTGGCTCGCGCTCGCAAGCGGCTCGGATTGTTTGATTTCGGCCGAGTGAGAGAGAGAGAGAGATGATTTCTTGCGTGACGTTTGGCTGCGCGCGCGCGAGCACGTGTGTGACGCGCCGGAGATTTATGCGGGTGCGCACGAGGGGCAAAAGTATCGTAAGCAAGCGAGCGAGCGCATGTTGAATGAAATATTCAATTATCGCGGGTATGCGGATCGGCATTCGCGAAAATGTCGTATAACTGATTTTTGCCTGGCGCGCAGAGTATATGTGTGTGTGTTCGAACTCCACGGCGGGCTGTCCAATATATATTCCGTGGCTTTTTCGACCGTCCCTCTCTCTGTGTGTGCAGTGTGACGTTGATCAGTTAAAGCGTTAAACAAACTCGGAGGTGGTGGAAAAGGGTTCTCGTGATTTATCGGAGAAAAAATTTGTTGGTTTTTGAGAGGCCGATTGAAATGTTTCTATTTTGAGAAACGCGGCTTGAAGGATGATTGCATGTATTATGCATATATACGCGCAGTAAAGTATATAAGTACATGTGGGATGTGAAATATGGTGGATCTATATTTGTTATTAGCGGGGGTGATTTTCTAGAGACAAATATTTATTAGATACCTTGGTAGAAAATTGAGCATATTTTATAACTAACATAGTTAATAAAATGAAAGGACTTTTAGGAAAAATGTAATGCAAAAATTATATAATTCGGTTAAAAGTTCTACTATTAGGTAAAATATATATTTTATCAAGTGGAAATGCCATAATTTAATTTGGGTTAGTACATAATTATATGAGATACAAGCAATGTTCGTTGTTAGCCATAAAGTTAACTCAATAGCTAACTTTTACAGTTAAGGTGGTTCTATGGGTTATATATATTTTTTAACGAAATTTCAGTAGTAACAAAGTATATGTCGTAAATGCAAGAAATCGATTTAATCTTTTTAATTTTGGCTTCAAATTCAATTTTTAAAGGTTCATTTTCATCTTTGTTGGATTTCATTACAAGGTATCATGGATCAAATTAAAAAATTTTTAAAACCTTAAAAGTTACAGACAATTGTTTATCAACTGTTGAACAAATCTGGAATAAATTCAAGCCCAACTTGCCATAAACTTTTGAGCCTGTAACTTTTGAGGTTTTAAAAATTTTTTAATTTGATCCACGATACCTCGTAATGAAATCCAACAAAGATGAAAAGGAGCCTTTAAAAATTGAATTTGAACCCAAAATGAAAAATTCTTCATTTCATTTTTTTACATTGACGATATCTACTTTGTAAGTACTGAAATTTCGTTAAAAAAAATTGTTTCCGTAACTCAAAGTACCGGTCCATGATACTATATGGATTCTCACTTTACAGTATGAGAACAATTCATTGTAGAACATTTTATATTTAAGTACTATATAACCCATAGAACCACCTTAACATTTCTTACCAGGGTATATCAATGTATTACCATAAAGTTACAAGAAAAATTATAAAATAATTATAGAGACTCGCTAATTTTCGAACACTATATAAACCGAATTACATAAAATACCCTTTTTGCAGGCTTTAAACCGTTCCCACTCCCATATCACCTCCTCTACCCAGAAGCTTAAAAACTTAATCTCTCCCCGACGTTCTCGAGCCACGACTTCTCTCGGCCGACCCATTTTCCCCAAAACGAGGCCATCAAACCAAACGACTGACTCTCTCTATATCCTCGACACACACGCGTACTTACGTCGAACTTGCGTCCCTCTCTTTTCCGTGAACCGGTGCAAATTACACAACCGATCAAACGTTCCTCTCTACGACTATTCTCTTCCTCTCTCTTATATACTCTCACCCTCTTCTCTCTCTCCTACGCAAAAAAGGCCAGATGGGAGGCGGACAAAAAGCACAGCTTAAGGGACTTAGCTGAGAGAGCAGCGCGCGGTATGCCTTAACGACGCATGAGTGATGCGCGCCGAGATGAGATGGCATTTTCGGGCCGAAAGCCAAACACAATTGCGAGAGATATCCCCAAGGGGACAGCCAGCCACCGCGAGCGCGGCACGATGCGGTAGATATAATTCATCGCGGGCTTCTTTCCAATTTTTATTTCGGTGTCGGGTGTCTGCTTTTAATTTCGCGAAGAGAGAGGAAGTTTGTAATTGGGGAGGTGGGGGAACATTGCGAGTCTATCGATGTTAATTAGGAATGGAGTTTTGATGGTTTCTTACGTTCGCTTTTTTTTTTTGTTTTCGTGGGTTGATATTTATCGCGCCATTCTTATCGTTGATTTAATGTTATGGCCGAGCTCGCGGGCCGATCCGCCGATACAAATTGGAACCACGCTGATTTTGTTTTATCGCCGTGACGCAATAAGAATATACGCATACGTGAATTAATATTTTGCGCGCGCGTAGCATACCGCGAAGCGCCTTGTTAACGAAACTTTGAATATCTAAATACCGCGGGACAGAGATTCCGGGTAACGAGGCAGTGAAAAATGATCTCCCCAAAATAAGAGAAAAAAAAATTCGCTCTCTCTCTCTCTCTTCGTTTATCGATGGAATGCAAATGCGGATTATTATAGAGGGGGGGGGGGCCTACCGAAATTGATATAATTGCCGATTCCCCCCGCGGTGCTATACACACACAAGTTCATAATTAGGAATTTTATATTATACGAACGTCGAAATTCCTCGTCTGGCCCGCACATATACATACACGCGCGCGCAGCGAGACATAAATTTCCGCCGCTCGTCCGTCGTAGTATAGAGAGTTTTGAAGGACTCCGCTGCTTATCTCGTCGATCTCGACCGATCGCCGTCGCTTTATCTCTCGCGCATCTTACCGCGCCGGATTTTTTCCCCGTTCTTTCCTTCGCTTTTTTTTCGCCGTTTCGCGTATTATATAGGTACCCACGCGCGGGCTTCAGCGCGGCGGCTTATTTATACGCCGTAGCGTCAATAATTCTATATAACCCGCGCGCGCGCGGCGAGGAGAGTCGGCGCGAGAAGAGGTAAAAGAGAAGAGAGAGAGAGAAATTTATTTCAATAGTTTTAGCCGGGAAATTAATGAAGATGACTGCGGGGAATTTTTTCTCTCTTTGTATATATACGCACACGTCGATATGATTAATGTCGCAGAGTCGAGATTTCGGCGATCGGTATATATATATATATATGTATATACGGCAAAATCGAGAGATGGAGAGATTGGCATCGGTGACTTTATGTGCGTGCGCATACGCTGCACGTGTCGGCATAAGAGCATTCAAATATCGAGACGTATAATAACGAGCGCGCTCGAATATGTTGTCTCTCTATTCCCTTTTTGGATTCCTCAACGGCGACCCGTGTCGTCCCCCGAATCTTGTCAAACGTGGGAGAGTTCATCGATCGATCGACATCGGCACATTTTTTTTTCTCTTCACTCTCTTGCGGTTCGCTAATTAAACCGAAAGAGAATTTATGATTAATGAATTTATAAAAGTCGTACGGCGAAAAATAAAGGAACACGAGAGAGAGAGACAGACAGCATACGCATCAACCGCTACAAACAGACGCGCACTCATTCACTGACACGTTTATCTCACTGCGAGCGCGCCCGCGCGTTCGAAAATCGATCCATTGAATGCTGCGGCCGGAGAGGAAGAGAATGAGAGAGAGCGATCGACATCGAGTAGCAGCTTCGCCGACGCGAATGACTAATCAGTATATAAAGTCCCTCTCTCTCTCCCTCGATACTGCATTTATTCATCCGTATTACAACGTCGCGAAAGGTGGGGTATAGGTAAGAAGAAGAAGAACTCGAAGCTCCATGATGCCGCGAGCGCGCGGCATCACCGCGAACCATAGCACACACATAACAAAGCGCGAGCTCGTGTGCACGTGGAATGCGAAAAAAGAGAAGCGAGGCAAACGCGCCTGCGCGGGGGAAACAAAACGAGTGACGAGGACGATCGGCTTGCCGCCGCCAGAGCCGCGACGATAATTATGCGATATACACGCCAAAGTCCCGAGATGGCAATCATAGCTAAATCGGGTCTTTCTCTCCCTCTCTTATTCTCCCCTTCCTGCCGTGGCTCTTCACTCGACGACGAATCCCCTTGTCAAAGTCGTCAGTGCGATATCACGATAATGATCGTCATCATCGTGCTCATTTTTCAACGTCCCGCGCTGTAGCCGAGTGAGCGCGCGCGGAACTCGCGGGCAAGAAAGAAAGCCCCGCGCGTGCATCACGTACGTGCAGAAGGAGAAGGAGAGAGAGAGAGAGCAAGAAGCCGAAGGGCGCGGAGGAGAGGAAATCAGACTGGATCGAGAGAGAGAAGAGGGGGCGAGGGCAAAAACGGGGAGGTTTGGGCTGAGAATAATCGTGTATAATGCGAGCAAGAAGAGGGGGATGAGGAGTTTCGGTGCGGTGGCAGAAGGTGAATAGATTTGGGTGAAAAGGGGGCGGGTTCGGCTGATTGGCCAATTAAGCCGGTGTCAACCAATAAGAGCGATCGAACGCCGCACGCTCGCGGCAGGCCAATCGGAAGTCCTTGTCATGTGTGATTGGTTAATCACTCGTACCAATCAGAAGACCGAGAGACTCTTTAATGCTCACGAGAATTCGTTTAATGCTCGCGCGCACACACACACACACGCGTAACTGCGAACACTGTACAGTTATTCGCTAAAAAAAATATAAAATAAAAAAGACAGGCGCGCGCATGATGGCTTGAAAGATGAAGTACTTATATGACAGACTATATCAGTAATCAGCGCGCGGTTTAAATGCACAAAAAGGAAGATGAAATTGACGGTGATCGGAGCTGATGCATTTCAGACGCGATATCTGTGAAAAGTGAAATGTCGTTTTTTTTAGCTTCGTTTGCGTTTTTTTTTTCAATTTAAGTGAATCAATAATTCCGAACGATCGATAAACAATTTCGAATAATCCTGACGCACACGTGACAAACCGGCAATATAACCGGCAATTACAAACCTCTCGTCCTTCTCGAAAATGTCAAACGGCACTCGCCGTCGCATTAAAGGCCCACAAGCCTACATCTCCTGAAAGAGAGAGAGAGTACGGGAGACCCCGGTGATTAAGAGAACGCAGGAGGAAAGAGAGAGAGAGAGAAGCGGTAGAGTAGGGAAAAAGGAACGCCGCGAAGGAAATGTAGGTAAAGCGCGCTCGCGCTTGCCCTTCCACTGGCTCGCTCGCGGAGGCTGGATGTAGGTCCAGCCTTGCGCTTGTAAATCGCTTCCCGCGCGCGAATAATTTATGCTAAACAGGTAGTTCTCCGGCGCTTTCGCCTCCACCACAACCGTTGCTGCCGCCGCCGCCGTCGCCGAGTTGGCAAGAAATTTGAAAGTGCGCAATTTGTCGGGGCGTGTGTTTACACGGCGGCGGGGCAGTTGTATTCGTCTCTTTTGGCGCTGTCTCCGCTGCGCGGAAAGGAAAACCGTACCGATTGATATTTTTCGAGAGCGGAAGCAGCTACGATCGCGCTGATTGGCCGGTTTTCCGCTGAGCCACGGTGAGAGCTTGATGACGCGGAAACTCGCACGCTGCACATTCCACATGGGAAAGAAGGGAAATCGGTATTATAAGGGTGTGTGCGAGAGGTATACCGGGAATTCTGGAATCTCGGTGGATATAATGGGGCTGCGAGGTGGTGATGATAATCCCGTGCCGAGCGAAAAGAACTGGTCCAGGCTGTATTACCGCGCCCAGATACCCGAGCGAAAGCTCTCCTTCGGTAAAAGCGGTAGTATACGGTGAGGCTATAATAACCGCGATTTATAGATCTCTCTCGCGATGCCGATCGCCTCATGAAGATCTCAACTCGTCCTATCATCGATATACCACTCTCTCTCTCGTACGCGCAATTTGTAAACTTAGCGACGGCGACGTTTAACGACTCGTCGTCGTAGTCGTCGCAGGCAGCGGTGGCGGCAAAAAGTCATCATCATCGTCGCGGCTCTCTCGCCGAAATCCTCGACTATGCCCTGTGTGTATATATACATACATACATGTATGCATATACAAAAAAGCGCGCATCATCCCCCGAATATTTCACTGTCTCTCTCTCTCGCCCTCGCGCGCAAAAAGCCCACTTATGGCGCACATTCGCCGCCGTCGAGCCGCGGCATTCCCCGTGTATCTCGCTCGCGGTCCCGCTCGATCGGCAAAAAGTAAGAAGGAGACGGAGAGAGGCGAAAGAGAGAGAGGACTGGATCCCACGAGAGGAAGAGAGAGAGAGAGATACCGCGTGCTCGATTGGTGCACCGAAGGTAGGAGGAGGAGGACGATGATTAGCGCGGATATGGACTCGGACGTGTATATAAAGCTGGAAGTCGTCGTCCTCCGCCGCTCGCTCGCGAGAGGAACGAGAAAGAGAGAGAAAGATAAGGGAGAGAGAGAGAGAGAGCGAAGCGGGGGAAAAGGAATGGTTTCAGAAATGTGTCGGAGATTTCTCGGGTCGTTGAGAATGCGGCGATTATCGTGCAGTGGGAGACCGAGAGCCTTTTTAAAGGCGTATATTTGTTTATGGCATTTATTGCGTATTTGCGAAGATGAGGTAAGGCCGCGCCGAACCTTCTCCTTTTTTTTCCATCCTCCTCCTTCCCGGTGCGCGATTAGCGATTTTTTGCCCCGATGGTGGTGGTATCTCTCCACTCCCTTCCTTTTTTTTCTTCCTTTCCGCAGAGAGAAGTCGCATGATTTAGGCATCGTGGGTCCTTTTGCATACCTTTTCGAGGGAGAATTTTTAAGTGCATAATTGGACGCGAAAAATCGGCGAGATATATTTTTCCCCCCCACCTGCCGGCGGCGCGCACGTTATTGCCTTGTTTCATTGTCGACTTTATGAATTCTTAAACCGCGCCGCGGCATTAAAAAACAAACCGTCCCCGCGAGAGAGAGAGATTTTTACTGCGTGACATCAGAACCGCTGAGAGAGAGAGAGCAGCTGTTATGACGAGAGTTTACACGATGTTTTTCGGCGCGTCGATTGAACGAGAGGAGTAGCCAATTGATGCCGTGCTCGCGTAGTGTGTTGTTCGTGACTTGATAGCCACGAGATGATTAATCATTTCGCCTAATTAAGCAGAACATTATATATACACACATATATGTGCTAAGAAGGACTTGTGATATCACCGGCGTTAGAGACTTTTCATCGTCCCGCTTACCTACACACACGCGTCATTAAATATCATTCGACAACGGTGGGCGAGAGATATAAGAGAGAGAGAGAGGGGGAACGAGAGCGACACATAACCAGCGGCTACCGAACCGTTTACCTTAATTACACACATCCGCGCACCGAAAGACACACACACACATATATACAGACACGCGGCCCGCCCATCCAAACTAGACCCGACACGCACGAAAATTACGCAATTACACACGCCCCACAACCACCCTTCGCTCACCCCGGCATTCATTCACATCGGCCGACACAGCCTCGTGCGTCATTAATGAATTAAACGCATTAACGACAGCGCAGAGAGCTCGTCCCATACTTGGCGCGCAAAAATGCGTGTTTACGAAAGTATGCCCGCGTGCGACAAAGAAGGAGTTTAAAATAACAGAGAATCCTCGCGCTCTCTTTCTCTCTCTCTCTCTTCGTGGCACACTGTGCACCAGCAGCAACAGCAAAGAGATGAAACGCGGTGCGGAGCGACGTCTCTCGCGAAGGAATTAACTATAGGCTCGCTCTCGTTCGCCTGGTCTCTCTCTCTCGTATGAGTGCGGCTGCTGCTGCTGCTGGCCGAGATCAAGTTTTTCTCTCTCCCTCTCTTTCTCGAGCCCGCGCACGCGGATCCACTCGAATCCAACTTGACTTCCTGGCACGCGGTTCTTCGCTGCTCTTCTCTCTCTCGCTCGTGTGTGTATCTGCCCTACCCTACCTGTCTTTCTTTCGCTCTCTCCCTCTCTCTCTCACTTCGTCTTGCTCATTCTCGGCCGGCCTCGCGCTTATTCCCGTCTCTCTTGCGTTCTCGCTTTTCGTTTCTGCGCTATATATCTCTCTTTTTCTGCGAGCGAGCGAGCGCGCGCGCGTGTGTGTCTCTTGCTGGCACTGGTGCGAGGAGCGCTCTACTTCTTTTCATCCCTGTCAGTTTTAAATTTTTGCGCTGTTCTTATTTTCGCGTTTCTTATTGTGCGAGAGAGGACGGGAGACGAGACGAGAGACGCAGTGACTCTTTGGTCGCCAAGTGGTGACCGCGGACGCGGACGATCGCAGCAGCACTACTGTGTGATGCGACAGCGACGACGAGGGAGCAGTTAAATATTTTAGCGCAAATGTATAATGATTAATTTCGAGGGACAGCGAGGGACGAGCGCTCGCCAGCAAGCAAGCAAGCTCAAGATATTTGTCCCTAATTAACCGCGGCCGGTAATTCGTAAATTTTCGTTTAATGATGGTAAACGGGTGTCCCTTGTTTATTAGATGATAAACACGTTCGTTCTGGGTATATAGCTAATTAACGGTTCTTATATACGTATATATATAATCTAGTACATTGCTAACGACATACTCTCGAGACCCACAAAATCCACAATCACGTTCCTATAATTAATCAGACCACAATGATTCGAAGCCCAGACACAGAGGGACAGAGATCGAATCGACTTTTTTGCAATTTAATTTTGAATATACTCCATATACCTCTGCCAAACTAATTTCCGCGCGCCCGCACGCTGTACCAAATAAAAAAAAAAAACGGAATCGTACGTATAGATATACACAGATGCGCGCGCGGGCGCACAGTCGCATTAATCAATATTACATAAATTTCTCCGATAAGATACTTTTTACGCGTCCGCGGGCATATAAGCGCGTCGCGTCGTCCTCCGCCACCGCCGCCGCCGCCGCCGCTTCGTCGTCGTCCGCGCGCGAGCGCAAAAAAATCAATCACCATCAATCAAGGCCTTAAACCTCGGGTAAACCGAACAAATCGTGCTCGCGAGCTACACATACATACACGCACACACTCGCACACAAAACGAAACGGGAGAACGAAAAAGGACGAGTGTGTGCCCCCGCGTGAGCGAGTATATATATATACGAAGAGAGAGAGAACGAGAGGAACACGCGTCGCACGAGAGCGGCGAGTTCTAATAGTCATCCTAACTGCGAGAGCGGTAGCGCACTACACACCGCAAACACACACAATCTACTCTCCTTCTCTCCTCTACCTCTCTCTCTCCCCCTTTTTTCATCTCACCTCGCGGAGGGACTTTACGAGCGCGCAAATGAAATGTTTAAAAAGCGCGCGCTCTCGCTCGCGATTAATCGACCGGCCGCGATAAGCTCTCTCTCTCTCTCTTTCTCTTGCTCGCGAGCGCGGTCGTGTAAGTAACTCGCTCGCGGCTCGTTACTTTCTGTCACGGCTGCTTTAACTACGTGCCATGGCGTTATTATGCAACGCGCCGCCGTGTACGCCGCACGCTCGCTCGCACACACACACAGTTCCTCCTCCTCCTCCTTCTTCTCTTCTTTCCCGCTGCTCCCGTGCGCGGTTCATTACCCTTGAGGAGCAGAGCGAGCGAGCGAGCGAGAATCGTTAAGGAGCGCGCCGATATGAACCGGAGGGAGCGAGAGCGCTCGATTTCTGCGCGATTTCGAGGGAGAGCGGAGGCGGCGGTGGAGGCCGGAAGGAGGATGCGTTTATGCGCGTGGGAAGTGCCACCGGTGAGAGATGTAAAGCGCCGAGGGAGCGCGGGAGATGCACGACGAGCGGCCCAGGGAGAGAGAGAGAGAGCGGAGCCCCCCTGTCTGATGACTTAATTTGACTGTTTTCCGTCCCTCCCTCTCGCTCGGCTCTCTTACTTATACTCTTCTATTTTCTCTGCTCGCTGATTATGTAAATAGAGTCGCGGCGACGACCGATTTTTCACCTGTATTTTCGCGGGACTTGTGAAATTTGAAAGCGATCGCATAATAACGCGTATATATATATATGAACACGGGCTAATTACTTTTCTTGCCCGCGCGCCTTCTATAATTGGGAATTATGTAAATGGGCGATGGGGAAGCGTTTTTGCCTCGGTATTATTGTGAGAAAAGAAAATTATTCGTGTGCGTCTATAGGGAACAACGCGAGAGAGACCTGTGGCGCAAAAAAGTGTTTTCCTAAAGGACTGTATGGCGAGTTTTAATGCTGCATTGCTAATTCGTAAAAGCGGTTTTTTGCCCGGCGTATACGCGTGTATAGAGGATATAAGGAGGCACGCGCGCGCCTGCGCGTATATAGCCTTTTGATATACGTTATTTGCGACGATGCAGTCACCTCTCGAGGCTGTACCGCGCGCAAAAAGCCCGCAAGTCATTATATCCCCCCGCCGCGTGATGGTTTTTTCCGCATTGTTTGAATGATAGATTCGAATTGGCTAGCGCTAATAAGATATTTAAGGGGCCTTATGAGATACAAATCTTCTATTCTAGTCAATACAATTAAAGCCGCTCGTAAATCATTCGCGCTCGGGCTGACTTGCAATGAAGCCAATTTAGATAATTTATGACGATATAATAAAAGTATGCGCGAGCACGCTCGCATTGGGTTCAGGAATTTAAAAAATGGGGATAATCTGCGAATGGCTCTATCCGTGCCTCCTCGACACCGTAATTATACCTATATTGGATTCATCGCTGTATATATGTATATATATCTTTTTATGTAATAGTCATCATCATCATCATCATCATCGACATAATAATTGCGTGTTCTTACCTTGGTAGACGAAGTGCTGGGCTTGCCTCCGCCGGTGACAATGGCGTAGATCTCCACCTCGTACCACTCGACCCCGGCTTCCCTATCGAGAACCTCGGCCGTTGACAAGATTCCGGTTTTCGCATCTACGTCGAATAGTTTGTCCACCTGCGGCCCGTTCGCACCGGCCGTCACGTTCGTCACGTAGTACTCCAATTCCTCGTTCGATCGCCTACTTCGCGCGTTTATACGAAGAATGCTAGCACCGGCGGCCTCGTTTTCGTACACGCTGCCCTCGAGCTTGCCACCGTGTTCCCAGATCGGCGAGTCATCGCCCTCGCCGGGCAGTAACAGGGTCACATAAGTCTCAGAGGAGCGGCGCTCCGCTTGGCCCGCCTCATCGGTCGCCCGCACGCCCACCTGCAGCTTCGACAGCCGCTCGAATGTTGCCGGCGAGCGGGGGAGTCGCATTGTGAGGATGCCGCTGCTGCGCTGGATGCGAAACATGTCGGTGTAATTGGCGCCCAGACGCAGGAGCTCGTAGGTGACCAGGCCGTTCTTGCTGGAATCTAGGTCACGTGCCTGGAGCTGGGCTACTTGGATCTCACGGCCGGGCTGGTAGGCGATGCTGCTCTTGATCGGTAGGATGGCAGAGGACATGCTGACGAATATCGGGGCGTTGTCGTTGACGTCGGTGACGATGACGATTACGAGTTTGTCAGCAGAGAGGCGGGCGGAACGGGGCTGGGCCATATCTGTGGCTACAACGACTAATTTGAAGGTGTCGATTTCTTCGCGGTCAATGGGCAGTAGGGTGTGAATGACTCCTGTGGTTGGGTTGATACCGAAGCGGCGTTTTTGATCCTCGGGGTCTTGACTGGCGATGGAGTAAGTTACAACTCCGTTGTCACCCGAATCTGGATCTTCGGCGGTGACAGTGACTACTGGCCGATGTACCGGTATACCCTCGACGATTTGTCGTACAATAGCAGTGTTAGGAAATACAGGTGGGTTGTCGTTAGTGTCAATTACGTCGACTCGCAGAGTTATTACGCTGCTGAGCCTCGGATGTCCTGCATCGCTGCAAGTTATATTCAAATGATAGACCTTGATGTCTTCGTAGTCTAACTGTTTTCTCAGATACAGCTCGCCAGTTGCGGGATCGACGTGGAAGGCGTCCCTCCTGTTGCCGGCGGATATGGCGTAGGTCAACTCGCTGTTGGGCCCGAGATCATTGTCGGTCGCCTGGAACTTGAGGAGCTCGACGTTAACGGGCGCCGTCTCGAGCACCGATATTTTCGGCTTGTTATCCAGGAAGCTCGGCGTATTGTCGTTCTCGTCGAGCACCTCGATGTGCACGAGCGCGCTGGAGGATAGCCTCGTCTCCATGCCCGCGTCGTGCGCTACGACCGTAAGCTGGTAATTGTCCCGCGTCTCACGATCGAGCGCGCGCGCGAGCGATATTTGTCCGGTCGCCTCGTCGATCGTAAATCGCCCGTCGTGCTGCTCCCTCTCGAGCGAGTAAAATACGTCGCCGTTCAGGCCCTCGTCCGCGTCGGACGTGTAGACCCGCAGCAGTTGCGTGCCGACGCCGGAGGCCTCACTCACCTGGACGCGGTATGGCAGCCGCTTGAACTGAGGCACATTGTCGTTCATGTCGCTGATGTAGATGCTCACCTTGACGCGGTCGCGCAACCGTGAGACACCATTGTCAACGACGTTCGCCTCCAGGACGATGAAATTAGCTCCAGTGCTGCTGACTAGCTGCTCACGGTCGAATGGGTGGAGGGACTTGATGAAACCGTCGCGTGGATCGACAACGAAGTCCTGTTGAGTGGAGGGCAGGGAGTACGTCAGATCGGCGTTACGGCCCACGTCACGATCGCTCGCCATCAATTTGCCGACGAACGTGTCCGCGGGCTCATTCTCGCGCAAGTGGAACGTGAAGCTGGAATTGCTGAACTGCGGGGCATTGTCGTTCTCGTCGATGATGTGAACCACCACTGGGACGGTGGAGCTTCGCTTTGGGTTACCCTGATCGCTCGCCGTGACCTCGAGCGCGTAGTAATCCTGCTCCTCGCGATCGAGCACGTTCTTGACGTACACCTGGCCATCGGGAAAGATGCCAAAGCGCTGTTCTGCATTGCCATCGGTGACGCTGTAAAATACTCGGCCGTTAGCGCCGAGGTCGTCGTCCGATGCGAGAAGCGCGAAAAAACGCTCGTTCACCGGGGTCGATTCCGGTAACGACGTCTCATAGCTCGTCAATTTGAAGACCGGCGTATGATCGTTCACGTCCTCGATGATCACTCGGATTTGCTGAGTAGCCGAGAGAGACTGCTCACCCGAGTCTATCGCCGTGACTTCGAGATGAAGCACCGTACCGGGCGGTAACTTGATTGGCTTATTCAAGTAGATAATCCCCGAATTCTGGGTTATACGGAACTGCTGGCTGGGATTCTGCGTCAGGGAGTAAGTTATTCGCGCATTAGCTCCCGCATCTTTGTCGCGAGCCCGTGCCAGGCAAACCTCTTGGCCTACCGCAGCGAACTCCTTGAGAGAGACTTCCTCCTCACGCTCTTCGCTGGGGAACCTCGGCGGATTATCATTAATATCGAGAATAGTGATGTTTACGATGGTGAGGCCGTGCGCGAGACCGGCTCGCGCCGAGACCTGCAGACTATAATAAGCCGTCTCCTCGCGATCCAGACAGCCCACGGTGGTGATTAATCCTGAGAATTCATTTATCTTGAAATTACCTTTGGGATCTCCGAAAACTATGGCGTAGGAGACTTTGGAGCTTCCACGAGAGACTACTTGCACTGAGCCGACTTCTCTGTCGTGAGATGGATTTTCGAAACAGTCGCCTCGGTTCTCCGCGATTTTAAATTGATAGCCGTTATATGTTCCGAATTCTAACTGTTCAACGCTTTCTTCACGGAGGATTTCTACTTTGGCATTCTTAACGGCTGATTTATCGCCTGTGTCTTTAACGGATATTGTTAATTCATAAAGGATTTTGTGCGCCTGTCTGAGCACTCCTTGAAGAAAAATTTCGCCGGTTCTTTCATCGATGGTAAAAAGACCTTCCCCACCGTTCTCCAAGGTGTACCTAATTTGAGCATTTTCTTTTGTATCGGAATCAGTAGCAAAAATCTTACCAACTAGCGTACCGGCAACAGAATCTTCTGGCACTGGAAAAAAGTAATTTACAGGATAAAATACTGGTGGATTATCATTAACATCCTCTAAAGTTAATAAAACTGTTGCGGTTGAGCTTTGTGGCGGTGTTCCCTGATCCCTAGCAATTACTGATACTCGATATTCTTCGACTCTTTCCCTGTCAAGAGTGATTTTGGTCATCAACTGGCCAGTTAAAGCGTCTAATGCAAATGTTTTTTGATAATCTCTTAAAACACTAGGATGTAGACTATAAGCAACGGTTCCATTTGTACCTTGGTCATTATCAACGGCAGATAGCGTCGCTACTAAACTATTGGCCGGAGTATTTTCCGATAACGTAACTTCCACAATGTTTTGCGAAAATTTAGGTGCCTCATCATTTTCATCTAAAATCGTGACACGAAGATGAGTGGACACATATTTCGGATTGGGCCCACCATCTCTTGCCGAGACTTTAAGTTCGACGCTCCCTTGTATTTCTCTATCTAAATTAGCAATGGTAGTGACCAAGCCCGTATCCTGATCTATGGAGAACCAATATTGCTCATTGCCAGACTCGAAGTCGTAATAAATCCGCGCGTTCAAGCCGGAATCGGCATCGGTGGCCGTGATGCTGGCAACGAAACTACCGATCGGCGAGAGCTCGGACAGGACGGCCGAGTACTCGCTCTGCTGGAACACGGGCTCGTGATCGTTGACGTCGTTAACATGAATGACGAGGTAGGCTGTGGCGGATCGCGGCGGGGTGCCCTTGTCCGTCGCGACGATCGTCAAGTTGTACATGGGAATCTCCTCGCGGTCCAGCCGGCCATTCACCCGCACGATGTGGAAGCTCTGCGTGGTGTGACCCAGCTGGAAGTGGCCCAGCTCGTTACCGGACACGATTTCGACGATGGTCTCGCCGTTGAGACCCTCGTCGTTGTCAATTATTCCCACCGCTGCCACGATGGAATCCTTGGCAGCGTTCTCGTCTACTGTCGCGAATCCGGTTGTGGGCGGAAAGTAGGTGAACTTTATCTCGGGGTCGTGGTCGTTAGCGTCTAGCAGATTAACCGTGACGTAAGTTCTGCCATCCTGTCTCGGGGAGCCGTGGTCCCGCGCGAACACAGTGATTACACAGCTCTTGGGACATCCCCCGCCAGGCCGCGTTATGGTGCAAGTCTGTTGCGGACAATCCAGTACCTCGGCCGATATTATCTCCCCCGTTTCGGGATCTATGGTAAATTGCCGCTCGCTGTCTGGCAAGTAATACGTTAATATCGCGTTATCACCCGTATCCTTGTCGACCGCGCGGACTGTCAACACGTGGGTTCCCATGGGAGCGCTCTCGTTTAGCGTGACCACATAGTCACTTTGCTCGAAGACTGGTGGGTTGTCGTTGACATCGAGTATAGTAACATTAACCAGGAGGCATCCCAATTTCGGCGGTTTACCCCGGTCGCGCGCGCAAACGTTCAGCGAGTAATACTCGACCTGCTCTCTATCGAGCTTCCCCGTAGTTTCTAGGTGGAGATAGGTCGTCTCCCCAGTAGGATTTTCCGTAACCGACAAGCGAAATTTATTATCTGTGTTACCATCAACGATGAAGTAGTCATCGGTCACCCCGTTCTCCGGCGTGTCCTTATCAGTGGCCGCATCCAGTAGCAGCCTCGTCCCCGTCGTCGCGGACTCCGAAAATGTCACGGCGATACTGGACTCCGGGAACTCCGGCGCGTTGTCGTTTATGTCAAGGACCAGAATTCTTACCTCGATTGGATACGTGGGCTGACTGGATAGTACCACGAGGTCAAACCGGTCGCTCGTCAGAGCTTCTCTGTCAAGGACGATGGCTGTTCTGATGTCACCTGTGACAGGGTCAAGGGTGAACTCCTTGGGTATCTCGTTGAAGCGGTAGGTGAAGTCCGGGATAACGGGTATCGTTCCAACGAGCGTGCCCTTGGGCTCGCCCTCCTTGATCTCCAGCTGGGCGCGCTTGTCGACCGCCCGGCTCTGCATGGTAAGGCCCACCTGGGGCGGCCCCTCCTGCGAAAACGTGAGCGAACGCCTGGGCACGAGGCGCGCTACCTGTTGCCGTAACGGAGGATCACCCGCTCCAGCTGCTTGCGCCTCGTCCTCGAGGATGCTGCTGCTACTCGTCCGCACGCCATTTTGACCAGCAGCACCGAGAGCCAACAGCAGGAGGACGAGCGGCAATAACAGTCTTGGCAGCATCTCTCTCTCTACTCTTACTTTCTACTCTCCTCTCTCTCTCTCCCTCTTCTCCTCTTTCTCCTCTCTTCTTCCTTTTGGGCAGAGTATTGTCTGCTACCTGTCGCAGTGCTTCCTCATCCTTGCCGACTTTGTTTACTCCCGTCTAGCCCGATAAGGAATTTAAATTCCTCATGTCAGCGGCATTATCGCTCTCGTCTGCTCTCTCCCCCTCGTTCAGTTCGCGTATCGGAGGTGTAAAAGGAATGCGAGAATGGCTCGATCCTGCAGATGTAGCATTTTAATCATTATGCGTGTAAACGCGTTAATAAAACGACGGGAGTGTGCGGACTTTTTGCCAGAGATTCGAATCGCTGTGTATATGCACACGCACACACTTACGTACGTACGTACACATGCACACGGACACACACAAGATGGAAATCTTCTTCTGCGAAGTGGGGGCACTGACCGGCACTGCTGCTGCTGCTGCTGCTGCAGCCGCACCTCGCGAGACGCGTTTCCAATATCAGCGCGCGAGGTGGGAAAGAGAGTTTTTCTGCTCGATTCGATCTCTTTCGGTCATCTGACACATACAACTTTGCACCTCTCACACTTCTGACAGTCAATCAACGCGAATATTTTTCTGTCGCATAAACACGCGGAAACCGGGTGCTTATCGATATTTTGTTTTTCCCGGTTTCTCCAGTGATTACCGGTACCGATCTGTGAAGTTCCCACAGTGGGGAAGTGTGGCAGCGATTTGCAAATTTGGCATTCCACGAACACGCGGTCGCTCCCCACCTCCTCCTCCTCCGCAGCAGACACCCGAAAGACTGGAGAGGTTAGTTAGTAAGTACGTACGTGTATGAGAGCGAGAGACAGTGCGTGTTTGCTCGGAGCATGCAGTTAGTGGCTTAGAACACAATTTCCATAAATACACGGTTCTCTCACGCGCGAGCCACGAAGATCCCTTATCTTCACCCTTTTTTGAACACAAACGAGGCAGATCGGCGCGACTCTCTTCTTTGGTAGACCCGCGAAGCAAAAAACCACGACGACGACGACGATATCTCGCGGTGTAGGAATTCCTCCCGAGCGACACACACGCTTATACTGCATATACACACACGCGGGATCGAGTATGTATAATAATCCTCGGCTGCAGAGATCCCCTCACGCACTCACAGGTTATCTCTCACACGGGGCCGGCAGTCTCTACTCGATATGGGCGCGCGTGAGAATCGTAACACACGGTGTGTACGTTCATGCATGTGTGTTTAAGTCGGGCTAAAAAATCGGTCTGAGCAGGCGAGCTCTTGCTCGCTCGCGCCAAAGGCTGTCTCTGTCGCGCGCGCGCGGGTAGAGAAGCCTTTCTTCGAGGACTGACCCGACTCGACTGAGAAAACTGCGCACACCGGTCCCGCGAAGTTCTCCCTCTCTCTCTTTCGCCTGCGCGCGCTCGGTTCGGTCGGGCCCCGCGAGAGCTAGCTGCTGCTGCTGCGGCGGCGGCGCGGAGCGAGAGCATTCTTTAGGCCGGCTGACGCCGTCCCTCTCCGATCTATCGGGCCCAACGGGCATCGCGCTCCCTCTCTCTCACTCGCGCGCTCTCTCTCTCGCTCCCTCTCACCTGCAGCGCTCCTTCGTTCTTTCTTAGCTCGCTCTCTCTCGCTCCCCCACTCTATACTCGATCCCTTTCTCCCTCTCGCTTCCACTTGTGCGCTCTCTCGCGGGGAGCTTTTTTGTCTCGCTCTCTCGCTCACTCGCGCTCAGAGCGCATGGGGCCTCACTCCTTCTCTTCTCTCTCTCGCGGGGCCCCACGCTCATTCCTCCGCGCCGCCGCCGCCGCCGTCGTCCTGCAGAGATATTCTACCTTTTGCCCTCGAGGAACCGAGCAATGCAGCGGCGGCTCAGGTATGCAAGATGGCCGCCGCCGTAGCGGCCGATCGGCTCTCCCCCTCTCTCACTCCTTCCTTTTCGCGCGCCGGTATATATATACGAAGGAGAGGAGAAGAGAGCACAGAAGAGAGGGATACGTGTGTGCGAGGTATCCACATGTACACGTGCTCGCGCTCGCTCACTCGCTCTCGCGCGCACTTGCGTGCAGGCAGGCTGCAGCAGCGTGGTGTACGTGTGTAAGCTCGCGCTTAGAGAGAGAAAGAGAGGAAGGAAGCAAGATGACGAAGGGAGACGGACTGAAATAACAAATAAGGAGAATGCAACTCGCGCGAGCGCGCGAGAGTCGAAGAAGAAGAGGAGAAAGAGAAATGCGAACGCGTGTGCGTACGGCTCTATACGTATACATGTATATAATACGTAGGGTCGTGTATGTACGCGGACTGGAAGAAAGGATAAGAATGAGCGCGTGAGAGGAGAGGAGAGCCGATGCGTGAGCGAGCCGCGAGCAGATGAAGAAACGCGCGCGTGAGCGAGAGTGCGGGAAATTCGCCATGAGAAACGCGCGCTCTTCCCTCTTCTCGATCCTCTCGTTTCTCCGTCTCTCTTTCTCTGTCGCGGGTCCGGAGCGCGGAGGAAGAGAGAAAACGACGGCCGCGCTAATCCGCGTTGCCGATCGACCGCCTCTCTCTCTCCCGCTGCACTTATATGCGATTTAATGCAGCAGACCGGCCGAGCTCGCTCGCTCGCTCGCGCGTGGGTACTTGAGGTTTACGGGAATGGAAGGCTGGTTATTAGGTGTTTTCGGCTGATTAATGGGCCGGCCCTTTTCGGGGATTCTCGCTACCGGCGGATGATCGCCGCGTGTGATTGAGCGAGGGAGAAGCAGAGGAAGAGAAGGAGAAGAGGCAAAAGCACACGGTGCGCGAGAGAGAGAGGGCGAACGAGCCGCGCTTTTCGGTTTTAGACGAATGCTCGGGAAGTGGGAGGGGGGAGGAGGAAGGGAATGAGAGAGAGAGAGAGAGGAGGACACGACACGCGATGCGTGTGTGCGTTTGCACTTCATTTCGCGTGCGGTCGCAGCGCGCGCTCGCGCCGGTAATTAATGCCGTCCGAAGGTTTTAAGCGAGCGCGCCCGCGTACTATATATATAGGTATGCGCGTGTTTATATATCGGGAGCGCGAGAAAGGCGGTATATGTGTGCGTTATGTATGTTTCTCTCTTTTTATCTCTTTGCTTTCGCGAAGGAGAGAGGAGTGAGGGGGAGGCTTTAAATTTCGACGCGAATCATGCGCGTCGCGCGTTGTTTTTGCGCGTGCGAGCGCGGATGAATTAGATTTTTCGTGCGAGATTTAAGACGGGCCGTTTATTTAATTTGGCGAGAGCGGCTGGCTGGTTGGCTGCATCAGCTTGTTTCGCGCGCCGGTCTTGTTTTCGTGAGAGGGAGCTTGGGAACTTGTTGCTCGCGCGCGCGCGGATGTCGAGTGATTGCGGGTGAGCGTGTGTGTGTGTAAATTGTTGGTTTAGGGTTTGTTTGAGGGCCGTGATAAGGGGAGCTTGATAAGGGAACAGTTGCAGAGGTTGACATGCAATAAAGAGGTTGTTTTACATGGTAATCTCAGATGTCGCGTATACGAGTTAAAAAGAGGTATAGAGATTGGATTTTTATTGGGTTATTTTGCAATTTATATTCTTCTTTGTCTTTATTGTTGTGCAATATAAATTGGTTATCGACAATATCGTTTCAGCACGATGAAAATCGTAGTAGGCGAAGCTAACGAAAAGTACTTACTCTGCGATGATTTATTTTTTATAGTAACAGAAACAATTAAACAATAATTCTTGCATTAATTTAACCGATACATGAAACACTGTAAAGCAACACTTGAGTATATTAAACCTTAAGTATACACCACTATAAGAAGCAATAAAAAACGATTTATAATACATTTCCAACCCTGCCATCATTAAATTACATGTAATATAATCAACTGGATGGATTATCGCCCGTGTCTCACAATTACAGACGCGCTTAATCAAGCTAAGCGCAAAAGTAAATAAAGTTATTTTGAGTAGCAAAAATATTGGTAATAGAAGTATTTTCGACTTTTTGCCGGAATGCAACAAGCTTTGCATACATAAATGTTAATATATTCAAAAAGATACCGCAGCGTACAACGTAATAACAGAGCTGGCCGTAATAACAGACTGTGGACTATTCAAGTCCAGTTTTGAATCCACCGCGATGTTGGCTCCTAAATTTAAGAACTTTCTATAACGTTTAAAACGTTCAGTTTATCATAGTGTCTGTGATAATGCGTGAAAAAAAGTTTTCAACACTGAGGCTAGAAAGTTTTTACAATGAAAAAAAATCGTAGCGTATAAAAAACAAAATTACACATAAATATCAAATACATTATCGCGGTAGCCAATTAGAAAGTCGAATGACGATTTTTCTTAATGCACGTGATATAATTTTGTAATCGGTGAAATGCAGTAGATTAATAATTAAATTTTTCAAGTCATAAACCACTTTTTAAGATGACAAAAAATACCAATAATATGAAAAAAATACTATAAATTATTATCTATGAAATTGAACAATAAAAAAAATTTTCCTAGACGAAAATAGCTCAAATAATTCTCAATAAAAAAAGGACATCCTTTTCTCCGTCTATCTTCCCACAAAATAAACAAACTCCCCGCAAACTACAAAAAACTCCAATCCTCGGCAGCTCACTGCGTCGTTTAACAAACGCCACCGGGGGGCAGAAGCGCCAGCGCCAAATTACATTTTCCGCACTTTATTAAAAGCCCTCGCATTACACGGCCTTAAAACGGCGTGATTAGAGGGCTGCCCGCGCGCAGGCGCTCTCTCTCTCTCTCACTCTCTACATTTTTACAGCTCCTCCGCGCGACCCTCCCGTTATACTGCAGGCAGCAGCAGCAACAGCCGCCGCCGTCGTCGTCCTCCTTCTTTTTCGTAAAAGGATATAGCAGCGAATACTCGCGCGCTTGATTCAATACTTACCGTTTTCTCGCCACTCAATCACCGCACGATGTTATTATATAATATTTATAATGCCGTTGGTGTATGTACTACACGGATACGCGAGGCATATAATGACTTGATTTTCCACGAGATGGAAATGCAGATAAATGTGTGCGGAAATTTTTAGACGCAACCTAGAATTTCCGAGTCGCCGAGGGAGAGAGTATATGCGATAGCGAGCGAGCGAGAGAGAGAGAGATGCAGGGAGAGAGAGAGGGGAGAGCTGTCGAGTTCGCCTCAGAACTGAAGGGATATTGATTACCCTCATCATGCGGGTAACGACGGCGATTAATTTCACAATGCCGCCCGACTAGTTATTTAATAAGCCTGATTGATTAGAGAATTACAATGTAGGTATTGCGAGCTGATTACTCGTTAGAAAAACTCGCGTGCATGCATACTATTATATACACGGCGCAGATACGACGTGTTTGAAATTGCATACGCGGGATGCTTTTAGCGTGTGAACTCTAAAGTGTACACTTATTACAGTGCTCTTTATTTTGTACGGCTTTTTGGAAACCCTCTTTTTTGTGTCCTATATATGTGCAATGCTACCGAAATCGCGATTTCTTGTTGTTTGTAGTATATATAAGAGAAATTCGTGGTTGAACAGGGTCCATCGAATGATATACTTTTTCTAGATTTAATTCTTACTTTTAAAGAAAATGGCTAAAAAAGCCCTTCTTTTATTCAAACCTCAGCCATTTAGCTAAGAAACGATCTAATAATAGTTTCGAAAAAGAAAGTAAAGCTAGAAAAAAGAGCTTTAATCCCTTTTTTTTAAATTAAAAAATGTTGATTCCTTCAAAAGTTACAAGGGTTTCAAGTTGAACGTCGAAAAGGCATAAA
>UXGD01000420.1:0-61326 GCA_900474315.1 Torymus auratus
GCCCGGAGCTGTGTCCTGTAACCTTGAAAGTTTAAATCTATCGTTTAAAATAGGCTTCTCGCGGATTACGATGTTTATACTTGAAGAATTTCTGAGTTTTTAATATACTTTACCCTACTACTAAATTATCATATAATATAAATGTTTATTAATTTTATTCATTAGTTAAAAAAAAAAGAAGAAATTTAGAAAATTGAAAACGAGGTTTGAAGAATTCTCCTCCATGATCGGTATACATTTGCATAATACATATGAATATGAATTTGAAATTAGTTTTTTCTATCCCTAAATCCAAAATTCTCAAAATATAAAAAATTTACCGACCATCAAAGAAACCGGCCTCAAACAAATCAATAAAACCATTTCCAAAACGAAAACAAAACTAGCGTACCACTTCAAACCCACCCGTACTCAAAAAATTCCTTAACTTTAAATAACCGCCCGTTTTAAACACCGCCTCCGCACTCGACCCCAACCCCTTGCCCTCTCAATTACAAAAGTACACACCTTGACGCAGCCCTATCCACGCGCACCGCTAATAACGAAATTGCACCTCATTCCCCGAGTCACGCGGGCCGACAAGGCCGTTGCCCGCGATTATTGTCGAAATCACCGGCTGTTCACTCGCGCGCCGCTCTACCAATTACCGCCGGTGCATTACGTCGCCGCAGTGCAGTGCGGTGCAACGCACCGAGGAGCATTGAATTGTTGGTAAACAGTTGGACTTTCGAGAAGGGGAGACACATCCACAGGAGTTAAGTGCACCGCTGCGCTCCAGCGGGCGGTGACTTTGTATGATACGGTGGGAAGGAAGTTCGTTATAATAAGTACCAGCCTGAATGGGTGAGAGCGCCGCGCGCGCTCGAAAGTTTTAAAGATCGGTTTGCCAGGGAGACGCGTTTGTTTATAGAAATTTCACGCGGAATGTGCGTATAGTGAAAGGAATGCGTTAATGGTTTAGCGGAAAAATATGTAAAAAAAAGGGGGGATGTGTACTTGCACCGAGAGATTTATGAATTTGCACTCGAGAGAGAGACGCTCCTGGAGGCGTTACGCAAATGTGTATATGCTGCTTTTTATCTCAGGTAGCCGCCGAACTTGCTAAATTACGTGATTTCTAAAGCCAATCGAGATAAGAATGGTCTCCTTGCGTAATGAAAGAGATCGCTTCTGACGTAGAATGTTAATAGTATGTATCGCGTCTACTTTTTAACTGACGACTAAATTTAACTTTGACACGCGTATACTTGAAAAATGTTTTGTTTTACAACACTCACGTGACTGGTAACTGAGGCTAATTTATGCCCGCAGTATAGAAATATATCCAGTTAGTTTAAATTAAAGTTTATCTTAATAGATCGCGCGCGCTTCGAGCGCATAAACCTTCGTTGATAAAACCAAGGCGACGCGCGCGCAAAAGAAGAAAAAACCGCACCAACGAGGGAGAATTTCACGTTTATAGACAAGCCTTCGATCCCATTCCCTATCCATACTAAACAAAACAAAGTTCAATCACTCACTCTCTATACACGCGCGCCTAAGCGATCAAACTAGATCGTCAAACCGGAAAATCCATCTCAAAAACCATAAGAAACCTCTCTGCTATATACCTCGCGACAAAAGTAAAAGCCAAAACTCCCCTACAGGCGCGGTTCAACCGGTCTCCCCTATATATAAATCCCTACACACGCGTCATTCCCCTCTCGTTCCCCAGAAGAAGCAAAAAAAATCTTGTTCGCCGACGACGACGCGAAGCCGCACGGCAACTCGTGCGCGCATCAGCATCGCGATAAGGCGCGCGAGTTTGTAAATAATCGCGTGAGTGCAGAATCCCTAGCGCGCGATATATACTTATAAGTGTGCGGGAAAAAAAAGGAGAAAACGAGAGCGAGATTTGCCCGGAGATAAGGTAGAATGCGACTGACTGTGTGATATGTATGTGGGTAGAAAGCGCGCGTGGGAACACGACACACACTTGATGGGCCGTCGATTGATGGTGTTATAGGTGTGAATATATGACGACGAGGAGCTTATATAGTTTTGTCTAGGGAAGCGATTCATTGTGAGTGTGCGAACGGGGGTCGGATGAAGTCAGCTGAACTGTCGGCCGCGGGGAGCGACGACGTGGATTGGTTGTGAAATTTGATGCAGCCGCACGTGCCGGCAGCGGCGGCGGCAGTTCACGATGCATCTATAACATTTCTCAAAGCCCGACGTCGGCGCCTGTAATAATATACTGTTACATTTGTTCTTTTATAGAATAACTATGCCAACATTGGAGCGATATATACATTATAAAGCTATCACGACGAATGGGAAATATTTTTTGGCGCATCTCGAAGTCGATCGGGAGAATCTATATTTGAGGCACAAGCACTAAACGAATATATGAAGGTATAAAAAATAATGCTGCATTGTTATATTATATTTACATAACTGGCCAGGTCATAAACCTCCGCTTGGCATTAATCTCAATAGCCGAGAGAAAACATTGCTCCAATTCAATCCCCTGCTATAACGCGCGCGCGCGCGTTCTCGGCATGAAAAATTTCTAGGTTACGTTCAATGCAGCGTAACTCCTGCATCCACTTACTTTTTTTTACCCTTCAGTTGAAAAAAAGACCGGCGCTTGCTCCAGCTCTCTATATTATACTCAGCAATTATAGATCACTACTAGATTATACAATAAAAAAAATCGACTCGTCAAAAGATCGGCTTCACCATGACGCTCAACGTACCTAACTATGTAAAAATCCTCCTCCGCGAGTTTACTAACCTTTTCCGCAGCTTGTGCGGTGTTTTCGACAACTGACAGCTCGTCGTCACCCATCGTGACTATCATATGCACACAACGCTGTCGTTTGTTTAGCCTGCGATCACGCGCGCGCGAAAAACCAGCTGTTGAGCAACACAGCAGCAAGCAGGTATACCTATACGTACTCACCTATAAATCTCCACAAACAGCTATCGCTCTTCTGCAGCTCTCGGCAGCGTCTTCGGATCCACCCGAAGAGCCCGAAACTTTATATATCAGCAGATCCGTAAAAGCGCGTGTATATATATGTATACACACGATACAGAGCGTCGGCAGCGTCGTGAGGGTGACTGGATTCTTCGATTTCGTGCGGGGGAACGACTGCCGTGTCTCTCCCTTGTCAACGCCGGTGCAGACACGAAGAACAACTTTCTCACGAGAACGTGATATCTCTGCTAATCAACGCACGCGTTCGCGATTACCTATAGGTACGTATACAGGTACAACAACAACAACAACAACAACAGACACTGGCGTGGGGGGATAGGGCCCGGATGAACTTAACGCACGCGATTGACGGCGGGGTAACACAGCTATAAAATGCACACGCTGACTCGAGCGCGCGCGCGGGGACTGAACTGAATGCGCGAACTGCGGTGGCTGCGCGCGCGCGGCGTGTTTTCGTTCCCTCTCTTCCCCGCGCGTTTCTTGCCAAGCCGTAGCATAAGCCGTACCTACACGAACGAGCGACAAAGTAGCGAGTGGCGGCGGATAGGCAGGCGCGGAGTGAGGCCGAGCGGGGCCCTCTGTTTTGAGGTTATAGTGGCGGCGTCGCCGCGTGTGCACCATACACGCGTGCGAAGACGAGGACGCTGTATACATATGATGCGACTGGTGTATTGTGTTGTTGTACTTTGCGTGTGAGAAGCATCAGTGTTGCAGGCGCGGGTGGAGGTATTCCAAGAGCTCGGATGCGGGAAAGATATAGGCATATAAATGCTGCGTGGCTTTGAATGTGAGGTAAAATTCTTGGCGCGGAAAGTAAGTTGTAACTTTTTTCATTTCGTTTGTAGATAACTGATAACAATCAGTACGTCATGAAAGTTACATTTATTTATATTATATTGAAAAAACGGAGCTGCAGTTCGACACTGACAGAAGTATATGCATTCTTGCTGATGATTACTGTTTTTAGCAAATTGTTTTTTCCTGCTTTTAACGAAAATCCGGTTTTAACATCATCAAACATATTTACAATCCGATAATTGAATAAACCTGTTTAGAAAATCTAATTAAAGAAATTCATAATTTGTGATATATTAAAGCATAAACATTTAACAAAACACATAAATTATATGAACGCGGTCAGATTTCTAAACATGTGTTTTCGAAAACCCAACGCCGCAGAAAACTGTTGCACGTACATGTACAACGTATCAAGACAAAACTGGGTGTTCCAGAACCCACGCTAATCTCCGCTGATGCACTGGTGGCCGCGCGCGCCCCTCGCCGGCAGCAGTCAGCTGTGAAAGACAAAGACTGCGCAGTGCAGCGTGCATAGCGCAGAGCGACGATGGAAAGGAGCCTTCGACTGGTTTCCTGTTGCAGCGCCTTCTTTTTCCGCTGAATTTTCATATAATAGGTTCATTCTTCTCCTAAACACTCCGAGAGCTGGAGAGTTCGTTAAACTTTGGTAACAGTGCTGTGGACAGGATGTAGGGTGTTTTCGTAATGTTCGGTCACAAAAACAATAAGTGGATTTTTTTGTTAAAATAGATTAGAAGCCATTACGGTTTTCTTACGATTTGAAAAAAATATGAGGAATGCACGTATCTCACGGAACTAAATAATATAGATTTTTCAAGAATTATATAAAAAGTCGAATCTTCAGCATATGGTGTGTAAAACAGCTTTCTTAAGTACCTCTACAGTATTTCGGAACGATGTAATGGTAATAATAGCCGCAGAAGAAAGTCAAGTCATAAAGGGCTTAGGACCCAACAGGTATTTGGGATAATGGGGTCGTAAATATTTTGTGGGGACGAAGACGGCTATGCAGTTAAGCCAATAGGATTACAATTAGTCCCTTTACTCCAGAAACTTTAGTACACTAAACCACCTGGTCAACCTTCAAAAACCATCCAAAAGTCGTAATTATCGTTTATAATATATTGTTAGCACGTTCGTAAAAACTCGAAAATTGAATATGTAACTGCAGTTTCGTGGATGTAATAAAGAGGATTTCGCAGAAATGAAGTGAAAAATGATTGTAAAAAGTTTAATAAATCATTAAACAAATATAGTGCAAACTACCGTGTTTCTTTTGTTTTTAATTTTATGCTCTAACATTATCTAAATTACGAAGTTTGTTACAAAATATTCAAAACAAAAACATACAATCTACACCTACACAGAAGCACGAGAAACTATGTACTTCATTTGCAAAGTTTTATGGTCGCTCTATAAACGAGCACGCAGCGGAAACACCCGCGCGCTTTTCCCGCCATTTCCCGCCTCCATTTTTTTTTCACCCGACGCTCTTTCTATACTCGGCTATATGGTGCATGTGGCGACTCGACCACAAAATTTCCCGAGGCTGCCATTCAAGGCGAACTTTTTGCATGCACGCAAGCGCAAAAGTATGCGGTGACTCAATTTGCAACGATCGTGTTACATTTGGTTTTTTTCCTACGCGTCGATTTAAATAGATATACACGGTGCTGCGCGAGTTTTCACCCCATTGCAATTCAAATTGTCGGCTTACGTATAAGGAAGTATGAAAGTTTTTTTTTTGCAATCGGTTCGGTAGAGTAGTTGTGATTTGTATTATGCTGATATGGTTTGTAATTTAAAAGTTAATCCTTTTTTACTTAGAGAATTTCGAAGAATTTCAACCTATTAAAAAGATACTTTTTACTAAATTTCACAATATTAACCAACAAAGCTTTTAAAACGCAACCAATTCTTCCGAAACAGATACATATTAATATAAGAATGCGCTTCCCACGCCCATCATTATCAGCGCACAACAACTTCAACAAACAATCGATTTTAAAATCCCCCATCGCCGATAATACTCCACTCCACAGCACTATCTCTCCATTGACAAAAAAGCAGTCCTGATTGCAACCTCTTCTAGACCAATCTCCAACTCACCGTGCTCATATCATCAATCGACGACAAAGTCGATTTAGGCTGCACGATATAATTAGAATCAAATAGAGTAGTGTTTTATTCATCAAACATGCGAAGCAAATAAAAAAAATAGAGCTCAGTCATATAGCAAGATTAATCTTGATCTTGTATTGTCTTGCTTCAATATTCAAGACAATAATCGATACAATATTTATATACAGTTTTCGATACAACATCAAGATTGTGGTGTCAAGAATGTAAAGAATCTTGTCTTGAAAATAACTTGACATTTTCTAATCGTATAATAATTTATAGAAATAAGCGTGATAGCAGGGATGCAAACCCCCAATGCTGGTTGAGAAATAAAGAGAAATGGGAAATTACGATGAAAAAAGCTGAGGATTGTTATTTATTAGTTTATAACACATATATTTATACTTTTGTCGAAATTTTATTGTTTTTGTATTAAACATAGTGTATTTGTATATTCATTTTCGTTCAGTGGCATTATTCTTAAAATTCAGTAAATTTGTAACTTAAAAGTTTCTTAAATATAAGAACATTTTTATGTATGAAACTTAATGTACTTTTATATTAAATTTATTCTAGTTAATTATAATTATATAAATTAATCATTAAAAAAGGTATCAAACCCAAATACCTGGGAAACGCGAGGTCCACACAAAAAAGGGAGTTACGTATAGGCATGTGACAATAAGCGAGTCGATTATTTACAAAATAACTTGTTTACTGTCGAACGTCTGCGTAACTCTAATATGGTCCAGAATTTCAATACAAGACAATAATACTTTTCATATTGACTGACCAGACTGGCAAGACCAAGACAAGAGAAACATTTTCAAGAATTTACACGAGCGAGACAACAATTACAGAACTATGGTATTGTCTTGCTTTCGTGCAGCCCTAATATCGTTATAAAAACGAGAGCGCGCGCGACTAAATTGAACACTCACTCATTCACGCGCGTGTGTCTCCCCCTCTAACTGCGACGCATGTCAGCCAAAGCGTATTTAACCGATGTCCCGATGCAACGGTGCGCGCTTGCTGACAGCCTTCGGCTCGAGGATTTTCCTGGCGCTGTGCATGCGCTTCCTTGACAAGATCGATCGCGAGATCTCGGGCGTCAATGCGAGCAGGAAGTGACGTCCGTTTTGTGTTTTTTTTCTCTCTTCGCACTAACTGATTTACAGTTCTTTTGTGCAATACGATGCGTTTCCATCGTGTAAAACGGAGAATTTATACGTATATAGATGCTATGCTGTTTTTTTTTGCTCGAAGCGAACGTCATGATAGGCTTTGAAATATGTTATGTAGTTTATAGGATAGGCTGAAAGAAAAAGTTTCTGATGAATAATAGAGGAAATCTCGTTCGGTGATAAAAAACAGTTGCATTAAGCATGATGGGCTGAAAGAGTTGGACAGAATGGAGTGTGTTATCGTAGTTGTATAAAGTATATTCTATTCAAGGTAGGAAATTATGCTTGATTCGAGCGATTTTCCATGAAGGGTAGCTTGAATTAATGCAGCATGAATGGCACAAAGTATAAGCTCAACTGTAATGGAGTGAGGTAATCGCACGCGTATAGGACGTGAATGCGTTTCTAGAAACTTTTCGTCATTGAACGATAAATTTAAAACTTTATCATTCCCGGTATTATACCTAATTACTTATTGAACGAGATTACTTTAACCGGCGCTCGACTAATAATATCTCGGACAGCTGAAAAACACTTTTAATAAATATATATACTCTATACTCAACTGCAAATCTTCTTTGAAGCTGCCACGTGTTATTACCGCGCGCGCGTAGGCATTGTTAACCCAAGGACTACCGCCCAGGAAGAAAACACTTTTCAAGACTTTTCTGGCTTATTAAATTATTAAGGACATAATTCTCATTCAACACAATGGAGAGACACGTCTCCACTTCAGCTTGACGAGATAACATCCAAATCAGCCATTACAAGCAATCATCACCTTCTTCCAACTTTTTCAAGCTGCTTAGACACTTACAACTATACATATCTCCTCTATGAGACATAAAAAAAAACTTGATAACAGAGTGTGCCGACAAATTGCCAATATAGCCGTTTTAATCTCAGCGACGGCGATGTCGTAACGCGATTTCTTCTCTCAACGTTTATATACGAGCAACCAGACACCCGCGAGTATCCAGAAGCGGAAGTCCTTCGCGTCTGCGTGTAATCGAAACAAATATGTCTCTGTATCCTATACGAGCGCGCCGTAAAACGCGAAAAATAATAAAAACGCGATAGCCAACTCCCTCGCGGCGAACCGAAGAAACTCTCTCTCCCGCTTCTTCTCAACAAAAATCGCGCGTATATAGGAAGCAGAGATCCCTTTCGCCAATGTATATTACATATTGATTTTCACCTATGTCGCGTCCGGTCTCTAACACTCTTTCTCCTTTTTACCATTGTCTCGCGTTTCGCGCCGGTGCAATAGATATAAAAAGAGTAGCAGTCTTATCGCGTCGTCTAGAATTCGGAACAAGGTCTCGTTGCAGACGCGATGGACTTTTATTGCCGTGTGCGCGCTGTGTGTGCTCTTCCGCCTTTTTCGCTGTCTTATAAGGGAACGACGAGTAGTGGTGATGTTTATACGATGCTGTCGAGAAAGGGAGAGAGAAGGATTGCGCGCGAGCGCGTCTGTTATTTATCGCGAAAATGAGATTTTCTCGAGAGGACTTTTCCGTTAGCTCGGCAGAATTGAGTTGTAAGGGTCAGAAGTTATTTTCAACTGCGATTTGAGACAGGAGCTTTTTTTAGTTTACACTGAGAGAAGCGTTGTAAGAAAATTTACTATAAAAGTAAGACAAATTTCGTGAAAATTAAAAAGATTTTTACTATATAAATGTAGTCAATTTCATACAAATCGTTTAAGCGTTGTTGGGTTTAAATATAGAAACAAAAATAATTAATTATACGAAACCCCGTTTTAATTTAATAAGCTTCTAGATATAATTACACATTTTTAACAGTAATTCTCAATCTATGATAATTAGAGAACACTAAATTATATACGAAAAACTATATTCCAACCATCTCACTCATACCCATATCTTATCTAATAAAATTCATCCCACCGTCAAACCCGCTTATCTCAAAGAAAGTATAAAATTAATTTCCAACCAGTGGCAAAAAGAATCTCCTCGCTTCTCACGAAGCCCGTTCCGCAGGCATCAGTTAAATAAAATATTTCAATTTAAATCGCACGACTCTCTCGTGCCGCGCGAGCGCATAAAGATTTTACAGCGTCGGTGGCGGCGCACGTGTATACTTTTATTACTTTAACAAATGCACTCCCACGGAAATAGAAAGCCGGACGCATAAACTTTCCTCCGACGCATAAAAATTCCCGACCCGTGCAGTCATTGCTGGCTGGCAGTATATGTGTGATGGCAAACGCGAGCTAATCCCGCGGCTGCGGCAGTGGCTTCCTTCGGCTGATACAGATGCGCGCGCCTTTTTCATGGGAGTTTATCTGAAATTTGAGAAATATAGTTATGTAAAATTGTGCTTGTTTCGAGGTAGAAAAAGTGGGGTGATAAATTTTTTATCGTGCTTATTAATATATTTTAACTGATGACCTTTGGGATAGTGGGATCTACGAATTCTTTTCTTTTTTTACTGTCTATGTAGATGTTTTATATTTTACGATGATATTTTGGGATGATGTCGAAAGAATCAGCAAAAAAATTCGAGTCAAATTTAATGAAAGAGAATTTCTCCTTATTCCTTCTTTTGTTTAAACCGTTACCGAGAGAGAATATAAAACAGAAGAAAATTTTTTTTTAAATAATAGATGATTCATTATTTGCGAAATAAATGTATTTTAATAGGTAGCTCAATGTGTAGTTTACATTTACATTGCGTAAGCACAAAAAACTACTTTAAACAATAGTCGACAACACTCAAATTAAAACACCACCTACCGCATACACGACAAAACTCTCGAACTTTGCATAACCCTCGATCGAAAAAAAAGACCGCACGTACCGATCCTCTTTCTCTCTTTCGCACACACATAAACACAATCGCTCGATCGAACGCGTGCAATCAGTGCGTTCAACCTCTACCATGTGCCCGATAAATTAACTTGGCCACCGCGAGTTATTGACCCTCTGCGCGCTCGTCGGCAACGACGGCTCGATTTACTTTGCATACTTTATTTCCCTCTCCCTGCCGCGTATATAAACAATAGCCGATCAAGTCGAGTATAGCATCGACGCAAAATTGTTTATGCATTTGAGAAAAAAATCTCCGTCGCACACGTTGCTTTTAATTGTATGTGTGTATGTATATCGCATACCGCGAATGTTGATGAACCGCGTTGTTACATACACGGGGTAATCACACTTGCATCCCATCAGGCGCAATCATGTTTCCACTTGCCGGGCCTGTTCTGTCGACCGCCGCGGCCGCTCGCGCCTGGACTAAGTGAGCTAAATTGCTCTGTGTTACATAGAGAAAGATATAGCCCGCGTTGAGGGTACATATTATAAAGTGTGTGCGGGGTGTATATATGTGTATATATATATAGATGTAATGATGGGCCGGCGTGTATGATGTGGAGTTAATGCGAAAAATTATTTTCTATATGACGTTAATTCGACCTTGTTAAAAGTTCATTTTGAAAAGTATATTTTGAGAATTGGGCGAAATTGAAACAATTTTTCAATTGTTTATAATTTACATTGTGGTAAAATGACGAGAGAAAAGATTAATTAAGAGATCAACAGTAAATATTTGAAAAATTAATTACCTATCGGTATATGAGCGCATAAATTGGCGGTATAACACTAATAATTGAAAACGGGAGCTGGTTTCAATTTTCCGCATAATTTAAAGGTTAACGATCCGTTTAATAGCTGGCTAAAAATAACACTCGCTTCGCTAGATCTGGTTGCACTTGGTCGAGTATCTGTGTTGGCAGACGAGTGCCATCTAGCGGTAAAATTTGAAAAGTTCTTTTTATAATAGAAAGTGTGCAGAAACCCAAGTTAGCAGCTGATGGTAAGAAATAGATATAAGAATAGAATTTTATCAAATGATTATTTTTTCTTTCCTTATAAAATATCAAGAATTGTTTAGCAGTGGAACAACAAGTTCCTCTTAATGTATATTAAAAAGTGTTTTATTGTAAGTCTAAGTATATTCGTAGCCTATATATAGAAAAATACTTGTATTAAAACTATTGAAACTTTTTTTTATTTATATAGAACTATTTTATGTCCATTTAATAAAAATAACTTGTTTTCTGCAATATCCGATTTTAAATCGTCAATCACGCGTTTGGAATATTCAAATCGCCAGTATTGTATATTTTTAACTTCCACATCATTTTGTTTCAATCTTCGCTGCAAAATCAACAACGCCATATCGGCCGACCTGTTATATTTACCAAACTAACAATCCGCTACTCGGAAACCAGTGTACCAAACTCAAAATATTTCCTCGCCCGTCCAAAAAAAAAAAACTTCGCAAACCCAAACACCATTTCGACACATCTCTCATAAAAAAATACGCGAGAGATGCGCTCCAAAATGTGCTGAGCTCGCTCTTCCCGGCGCAAACACGCGAGAAGAGGGCGTACGCGATCAAGTTATATATGTTTGATAAAGAGAGCGAGAGAGACAATGCTTAATTACGCCCCGGCCGCCCAGCTGATTATGTTTATTCGTCGCGCGTTGCAGTAGTAGCAGCAGCGTCCGAGGTTGACATTTTCTTCGTTATTCGATCGGAGTTTTATATGCGCTTCGCAAATGTTCCGCGAAGCCTCGTGCATTGTCCCGTTTCGTCGTATGCTTCTGTGCGTTTTTTTTCTATAAATTATGGTGAGTGTGTTATTCGCAAAGTGTTACGCGCGAGAGTTCGTAATTACATAAAGGTGGAAGATACGTGTGCCGTGTGTTATATTGAGATAGTGATGGAACCGGCGCTGATAACGCGGGCAATAAAGTGTAGTTTATTGGTTTTTCGGGTTTAAATATAACAATGGCGCCATCGAAGTGTTACTACACGCTATTTTCGCGTTGATTAAATTTTTTCTATATCTACGCTCACTGTTGCGCGCCTTCTGTAATAACTTCCGCAGTATTTTACTCTGGCAAGTTAATCCCGAAACAGCTATTGTCAAGCTCGAGCCAATTATAATAGCGCAGAGGTACTTTTTTACCTTCATTTGTCACCTTCCCAGCCTGCGCTCTCACAATACTTCGCTCCCTTTTTTGCTCTGTGTATATATATACGCGCGCGTGTTGCTATTTCATCACGAATGCGTTTTCAAGCCTTTGCTTTCTTTGGCCGTATACATTCTTCGAGCGCATTTTTTTTCCATTGCTGATCCCTTTGTTTCTTATCGTTCTCCCCTTATAATACTTTTCCATCTTGTTTCAGCATATTGTTGACGATTTTGTCGTTTTTTTTAGTCCGCGCAGTTTTCTTTTCCCGCGCGCCGTCTTTGTTTTTCCACGGGTGTCGCCTCAGTGTGTTTGTCTTTGGTTTGCGAATTCTTTTTTGCGCGAATGATTTCAAAGGCTTTCGCTTGCGCACATTTTTTTTTATTATCTATAAATGTTTCGGGGTTTGCGCAGTTTCTGCGATGGTTGAAGGCTTGTGAAGTGCGCAAAGGAGAACTAAAATAATATAAAAATTTGTAGTTATATTGCTATTGCAAAAAAGTAGAATGATTTAATTTTTGTTTTATTTTTTCAATACATATCAATTGTCCGAATATAATTACACAGAAAAAGATAATCAGCAAATTCTACATTTTCTACAGTTAATTTAAGTATAAAGTGTCAAGTTCGTTTTACTTTCTAAAATATCGGTACAATAATTGCCAAAATTGAACAGTAGAATCACCATTCTTAAAAGATAGAATCTACATTTTTTAAGAGTAGAATTTCCATTTTCGGAAAAATCGAATTATTACTGCGCTAATTCAGTTGATTTTACTGTTTAATTTTATCCGTATACAAGTAATTTTATGTGTTCTTTGAATAAAAAAGGATGTATACAGTTATCCACACAAATTTGCCTCTGACGTTGTATCTTTATATGAAATCAATACCATCATTTAGAATATAGTAAGATATGAATTAGCAAAAGTTAGTTCTGAAGAGCAAATAGAAGTTAAATGTTTGGCTTCAAAGTTAGCCATTTAACTTAGACTGTAGTGTGTGATCAACTTTGTATATATATAGATATACGGATTATATGAAATTGCTAACTTTGAAGCCGGATATCTCATGTTCGCGTTGGATTGAAAGCTAATTATTTTGAATTCATACCTTGCAATGTTCTAAACGATGATGTATAGATTTCATAGCGTATAAGTTTAACCTCGAGGACAATTTTATGCATAATCACGGGTATCCTACTCTCGTATAAGCTATATCGGTGATACAACTTACAATGTCACTTCGTAAATTATTTCAGATTTCAATACTTCTATAGGAAGCATGTATAGAGAAGTGTCCGCAGTTTTTTCTGTAATTTGAAACCTTGTACGAAAATTGCAATTTTGTGTTACATACAAATTATGGGCAAAAACAATTTGAGTATATGAATAAATAAGAAGCTGTTATATCAACCTTAATTATTTTTTTAATATATTATAATGAATAATGATCATTATATATTAGTGAAATTTTTCAATAAAAGGAAATTTGAAGTCAAGGCATATAGACAGTCAAATTTAATATGACTTTCAAGTAATTTACGTACGATGACCAAAATATTTTATCATCTTCACAATCACTCAAAGAAGTTTATAAGCCTCATGAGTAAATGTCTCGAAATTCATTCAAGATATGAGTTCGTTAACACTTCCATCGCGGTTTTGACAAATTGATATCAGTTATACGACACATTTAAATATAGCTTTCTTAATTTTTATCACGATCAAAATTATACTACACGATTGACATCAAACTTATCGATTCTTTCCAGGATACCGTCCCGTCCACACTTCCGAAAACTAAACCCAGATGGAACGAAGACGAACTGAAACGTCAGGTCGCCGAGCTGCGACGAAAAATCGACAAACTGGGCCAGCAGATCGATCATTTGCTACGACAGCCGACGGAACAGTTGAAAGAACGACTGATTATCGATTGATATCACCATAGTGATCGCGAGTGAAATAGGCAAATTGACATACTTTAGCGATGAGTTGTAGTCTAGCGCATATCAGTGAAATGCATCGCGTCACGATACGTTGCAACATAAATTGCAACACACGCTACATCCTATACGAAGAAATGTGTGCGCATTACAGAGAAAGTATTATAATCTTATCAAACCAATACACATATACTTGACTTCAAAATGAAATGATCACTTTACTAAACATTACAAATATATATATTTATTTATTTTAAAATAGCATGACGACGCCTCTAGTCTTCCGCCGCATATAATACTTAACACGCACGACGGTCTTAAATTTTCACGCGGCCGTCCTAAAAGCTTCGGCATTCGAAAAGTAACACACTACGTGTATAATAACGGTACACCTCTAGCCTACGCACAACAGCAACTGGAACACTCACGAAACCCGGAAAAGCATACACGCAATACCTTGCAAAATAACGTGTGCGCGAGCTACCACCTGGGAATCCACTCTCATCCGGGTTGACTCATCCCGCTCGCGTATATATACTATATGTATACTTAACCCGCGTGAATTAAACCGTTTGCCTACACGCGAAAAAAAACTCGTCCTCCTCCCGTACAAAACGACCGGTATATATAGTAGTACACCGTAAGTACTACGCAGGCGAAAAAGGTCGCGACTCGGAGAGAATTCCTGAATAATGGAAAGAGAGAGAGAGAGAGACGGCCAGGGCGCATCGGTAAACGAAAGCGAAAACCGCGCGCGCGAAAGAAAGGAGCTGCGGGAGAAAAACGGGACTGCGAGACAATGGCAGCCGCCTCTGTACTTACGTGTATGCAAACATGAGGTCATTACCAAACCGCGCGAGCGCGAATGTCCTTTTTTTTCTAGACCTGAGCTCGCTTTTTCGAAGCTCCGTGGCACCGCGGGGGGTAATATATACGTATAAAGCTCAAAGTCTCTCTCTCTCTGCACTCATTAACCGCGCTGGTTTGGAAATGTGCAGTGTACTGCATGGCGACGAGAGAATGCGTAACGAGCGGTAGAGGAAGGGAGATGAAAGATCGTCCTGCGTGCAAGCGCGCTTTTCTCTCTCTCTTCTTCTGTCTGCGCGTTCTATACGTATGCGTCTGCGGGATACACCGGCGGCGGTCTAAGAGAGGTTAAGGCTTATTGAACGAGAGAGTAGGGACTTACGTACATACATACACACACGAGTGCGTCTCTGCAGCAGCATATACGAGTGTGTGAAGGGACGCTGACTATATAACGCCGACGAACTGAAAGAGTCGACGACTCCTCGAGGCGCGCACAGTATTCGGACGTATATATATGTGTGTGAGCGTGCGCCGGCGTTATCGCCGGAAAACTTGCGCGCGCTGCGAGGGATATAAAGGATAAGAGCCGGTGGGGGGAGAGCTCCGCGTATAATAAAAGGGAAAATCGCGGAGAAAAGTTTTCGAGAGGGAGAAAAGTATATATGAAATATTATTGAGTCTCGGGAAGATGAGAGTTATATAGGAGAGTTGGTAGGAACGAGTTGGAAAAGTACCGAGAGCAGACCGTGAGTGCGCGCGCTGGGCTGTAATGAAATTTAATTGACTTCCCAGACGAAAATTAATGCATTGTGTGCGCGCGCGAAGGGACAGCTGCTGCTGCGTCGGCTTTTTTAATACGTGTGGGAGATTCGTTGTATTATACACACGGGCCTCTTACATACGGTTAATTACAATAAAATAAAGGAATATTGACCTACACTCCTTTGTACATTCTTTTTCTCTAATCATTTACAAATCACGCGATTATCATTTCTGCATGCTGTTGCATTAATTATTCACCGACCGTGCGTTCGCATGCCTATAAGTACTTATAGGAGAATAGAAAATTAAATTATTCGCACATTATCCTCCCTACCATTTTACAACCATAATACTTATCCACGATTAGTTATTAACGAAGTAGCTGCGGCACACACCCGCATCTATTTTTAAACCCCCGGGTCGTTCGTTCGTGCAGGCAAAAAGCTTTTACCGCGCAGCGGTAAGCAAATAAGCTCTTTGCACGCGCATCCAGCCTTCCCTCTGCAACCTTAATAAAATAATAACACGCTAGTATAAGGTATGCACTCGTTCTCTCTCTCTTTCTCGTCTGTATATAAAAGAACTGCAGCACCTTGGAGCCCGCGGTGCGCGGGGTCGTAAATCGATATATACGATTCGCCGCGGGTTCGATACCCCCTGGCCATCGAACTCTTCGTCCCGGTACCTCCCGCCACCGCCACCACCCTCACATCCATCTTCCTCCTTCTCCTCCCTTCGAAAACAAAGAAGAACCCCACCCCCGTCTTCCTTCCGCGTTTCCACCTCGTCGACCATATATCGCCTTCATTTCAAATCTTCTCTTGCATTCATGCACACACACGCGACTCATGCACCACAGCGTTGTATAGTCTACACACATGTGAGCGGTAGTAGTGCTCTCTCTTGCTATATCTAATCTCTCTCGCGGAGAGAGCTGCGCTGCTCCCCGCTGGCAACATTGACACCGATATCGCGCCGCGCGTATAGTAGTGCTACTTCTTGTCATCGTTCTTCATGTGTGTGTGCGTGCGGGAGTCGCAGCGCGTATGTGAAGTGCTCGCGGAGCAGCACAAGTGGCGGTGGGGGCCCTGCATGCGCTGCATGCTGCTGCTGCGATGTGTGTGTGCACCCCGCGAACGAGCCACCGACCTCGACGTACTTATATACCTATATATATATGTACGTATGTGCATGTGTGTACAGTATGTATGTAACGCGTAGCGTAGGTCTCTGTATAGCCCTCTCACTTTCCGTATAGTCTTACTCTCTTTCTCGCTCTTGCACACGCGGGAGAGAAGGTTTGTGATGCGAGTGTATAGGTATGGAGCAGCGCTGTTGTTGGCAGGTTTTTAAGGCGAGTTTACGGTTGCGCCATAACGGTTGAGCTTTTTCTTATGGGAAAATGTGTAATTTGTATATATGTTGAAGTTTTGTAGAAGTATATCTTTAATTTTTTTTTGTATCGAATACATGTGACATTGATAAGTAGCGAATGGAAAATTTATTTTAAGGAAATACTTTTCTTCGTATATATTCGTGAACCAATGGGATGATTTGAAGTGAAAGTATAAGATCAGATACTCGCGTGAGTGTTAAATTTTTGTTCGTGTATAGGTAATCGATTACGTCAAAAAGAAAATTGCTGAACTTTTAATTGAAATAGTAGTAAAAAAATCCAGTACGGGCGAAATTCTCCAGAACTCTTATCGTTATAACGTTCGGCGGAAATATGCAAATAGTGCATGCAATTAGTGCATCGAATGATAAAATATTTAACGTACTCATAACTATCTTAAGAAGCTTCGCAAACCGTTTCCTTGAAAATTGATATCTAATAAAATATTCGTTTTATAAATGTTCATAAATTTAAATAGAAACATAAAAATAATATATTATTATTATTTATTTACAAGACCTCATTTCTAACTTGTGAGCAATTAAAAAATCGAAAACGACCCAAATAAATGTAATCACTTCAGTTCGTAAAACTTTACAGTAACCCGGCACATTGTTATACGAAAAGAAAGAAAGGATGTGCGATATATATATACACGACTTCCGCGCGCCGAGCTGACGCTCGCTCCTTGTCTTGAGTTACGCGGTCACATGCCTCGACTCGGCACAAAACACACGTCTTTTCGGTTTACCCGTACCTACGGAATTGCTCGCTTTTTCCGACGGTAAAGTAATATGTATGGTCTACCTTCTGTCTAAACATATGGGGAGGCGGAGTGAGCGCTTGAAAGCGAATTTATTATTCACCGCGTGCGGACGGTTTTCACCATGTCGACAGTTCGACAAAACATGCTACGTATCATAGGGGCGATATTATGTTTCTCCCGTTTCTTGAGGGAATGTGTAGAAAAATTTACTTCAACAAAATTTCTTTGATTATATACAGGGTTGAATTTTTACAGAAAAGTAATGTATCAAATTCGTGAAAATTCGACAAAGTTTCGTAAGCTATATATTATTAAGTTTTTCATTTCTATTTCCTTTCAGATGATATTATACGAAAAAAGTTTAACAATTGAAAATGATTGAGTGACATAATTTTTCTGACACAATCATTGTTATTAAAGAATGTTTTGAAAAGCGTCTATTTAAAACGTGAATAGTTCAGTCAGGAAGGCTTGTTACATAAACTTTCGAAAAAGGCAAATAATGCTGGAGAAAACAAGTTGTAATTTACTTTTTCGGAATTAAAAATGTTTATCCCGCGTAGAAAGTACCGTTATAGTTTATAGTTGTATTTCAAAATATACGAAATACTTTACTTAATAAATAGCATAAATCCGTCCGCCTAAATTGGCGCGGTTGTGTATTTTACGGTCGACTTTCCACTAGCGTAATTGTGAAAAAAATCAACATTTTTTAATTTCTGAAAAAGCAAATTAAAGTCTATTTTCTCGACATTTATTTTCCTGTTTTGAAAGTTTATGTAACAAATCTCAAAACATTTTTCAGTAATAATTTGGACACCAATAGAATCATGTCACAAGTAATCACACGTAAGTAAAAAATTGAAAGTGAAGCCCGAGAGTTGTATATAAAGAAAAAAATTTTGATGATTGTAGCTTGCAGAAATTCGTTATACTTTTGCGGATTGGGTCATATGTTTAATTTAGTTTTCGTGTATTTTCAAGCTGAAGATTAAGGACACTGATGTATGTCGACTTCACAATGGTCGAAGTATTGACATGACAAATAATATCCTACAAAAAGTAGTTCACGTTGATCAATAAATTCGCGTACCAACCCAATGAACTTACAAACGATACAATCAGCATATAGATGAACATTGTACTTTAGTATGAATAGTCGTGGATATAAATATATTTAAATTAAAGCTAAACAGTCAAATTCGATTAAAAGAATGTTTTCTCCGCATAGTAATGCTTCGAAATTTCGAAATGAACTTTCAATACAAAAATTTGAGGAAATTTCCATTTCTATAAGCTTTTTGAAAGCTAAAAATCTTTCATCAGTTAAAATTGATGTCAACTGAAAGAGCTAGAAAATAAAAAAGTATGTTTATTAGCTTTTACGTGATAAGTTAAAAAATGTTTGCAGATAATTATAAAAAAAGAAATGTAATAACTCACCGAAAATTCATATATGCAAAACGTGTAACAGCTTTCGTTAATTTTTAATTATAATTATGACATAGTTAAGTTTGAAAAGCCGTTATTAACCTCCTTTAAATTAAGTAGCTATTAAAATGTGAAGCACTTGAGCCTCTTTGAAGTATCGATAGAATTTACTTTCCAACGTTACAGAGACAGCGTTTTTTCATCGTTTTTATCAGTCAAAAGAGCCGCCTCTCTGATATAAAATATTATGTATTTAAGGCTAGCTTCCTGGAAAATAAATACGATACGTTAAATTTTATGAAAATTATAATCAAATGGGATTCTGCGTAAAAGTTTTTAATACAACCAAAAGATTGTGCTACTTATATGCGAAATTATCTTATCGATGATTCATACATAAATACAAATATAAAATCTCCAAAGATAACTTTCCATCCGAAAAACGAAAACGAAAGTTCCGAGACTACTACATCCTCGTACTGAGAATTTTTCTTAATCATCGCATACGCTACCGTCCAAGGGCATCTATACCCACTACACACACACTCTTCGCTCCAGAATAAATTATCGCGCCAAGTTGTCACCACTCACACCTTTGAAAAATTTAGTCAAATCCTACGCACGAACCTCCTCGGCAATAATTGTTATCACCTTATCACGCATTACTCAACAAATTACAACAATATATCTCGTCGTCTTCCTCCTTCACAATAAATCATCACCCTAAATATATATCTTATCAACACACTGTGTATATACTCCGTTTCACACTAGTGGAAACGCGCCACACATCTCTCTCTCTTTCTCTCCTACCCTATACATCTATATACGTACACCTACGCACACATTCACGCAAGCGCTCGCCGCTGCTCGCGCTCTGGCTGACTCTCCGGCTTCTCCTACCCACTCGGCGGCGCTGGCAGAGCGCGCAGTTCCGAAAACGTAGCTCGTCGGTGCGGCTGCCGCGGGCGCTGCTGCTGCTTGCTACACTCCGCGTATATATACATATCGTCGTATCCGTTCGTTATAACCAATAAGTCGACCGGTTTCTTCTTCTCCTCTCTCCTCTACACCTACTTTCTTAGCAGCAGTGCGCGTCGACGACGACGCGCGGAATGTCGGCAGCGCTGGGCCCGTAAACAGAGAGGGAGAGAAGGTATAGAATATATACGTAAACACACACACACAACACGCAGAAGAGTGATATATAGAGTGCATAGTCAGCAGGATCGTCGTCGTGCGTGTGTTGCTGCTGTCCCAGCGACAAGAGCGGTACGTATCTATAGAAGACAGTGCACAGTGCTGCTGCTGCAGCGCATACGTAAACAGAGAGAAAGAGAGACAGAGAGAGCAAGTGCATGCAGCAGTCGTGAGGACGAGGTATATTATAGGTCGTACCGTCACGCGTGTATACAATACTCTGCTGCTGGTACATACTTATATATAATAGTGTTGTATTTGCGAGTTTTATTAATAGCGGCAGGCTAAATTCGTGTGAGTACTGCAGCGCCTCACCACCGTGTGGGAATATAACACACATCTCTTCTCTCTTGTTGGGAGTAGCGCGGGGTCCAAAGTCATCGTCGTGGTCGTCACGCGCTCTCCCGCGTTCATCTTTCCTCCTCTCGAATATTATCGCGCGCCAGCAGCAGCTCTTTCTTCCTCTCCTTTCGCCGCTCGCGTTTGTCTAGAAGAGACGTAGTGTCTGTGTGTGCGCGCACAAGGAGGGCATTGAACGCCGGCGGCGGTGGCGGCGCTCAGCCGCCCAGGATTCGCGGAAACGCAGCGAGAATCGATTCGGCAAATGGTGCGCGGAAAAGCAGTTCCTCTGCACTCGCGCTAGGCTCTCTTTTGTGTGTGCGAGAGTCCTGCTTGCGTCGCGCTGCGCTGCAACTGCATATATACCTACCTGCGTATTATAACAACGGAGAAGAGAGAGAGAGAGCTGTACTTAGGGCGTGTGTGTCGACTGTCGAGAGCTGCCGGAGAGAGAAAGAGAGACTCGTATGCATGTGTGTGTATGTATATATATATGCGATCTGGACGAGTGCACTCGGACTCGTTGCATATGGGAGAGAAGAGAGAGAGGGAGTTTGACAGATGTGTTGTTATGAGGGGCAGAGGGAGAGCTTTTTTTTCTTCTGCACGGGGCGGTTGATTAGCCAGAGGAGCTCTCCCGTACTTTTTTCGGAGCAGCGTGCCGCGAGGCGAGTAAATAAGTACAGCTGTTGATGCGGCGTTGGCAGAGCGACCGCCGTCGTAGTGGTTTATATATATATGCAAAAATTGGATTTGGGTTCGCGTGGTGCGTTTCGAAATTTGGGTGATGCCGCGCTGTTGCTTACGCCAATGGATTTTGTTTTGTCAATGACGTCGTTTCGGATTGAACACGTAGCAGAACAAGTTTACGGGATTTGTTTATTTTTAGGCATTGGTGTTGAGTGATGTGTTGATGGTCGTTTAATGACATAACTAATCGTTTGAGTTTTGATTAATAACTATTTTACATCTATACAACGTTTATTTATCGCTATTAAAAGTCAGTTTATCGCGCGGTGTTTGAAATTTATTTGAGTACTTTGTTTATGCTGTGACGGCAATTTTAAATTTAATGCTCCAATTTTTATAATTTTAATCTTATTTCTGTAGAACTATATTTTTAATTAAGCGTATAGACTGAAAGAAAGAGAAAAACATTAATTCATCAAGCGCGTAGTATACTAAAATTCTTCAAAAATAAAACCACCGAACTTTCTTTCATAGACTTTTCAAAGACTCTTTTCACCGCCACGCCATTCATTAGTGTTCTCTCAACGCCACTCAACACCAGCACCGCCATACATACATAAATAGATCCGCACGATTATTTATATTTCACTAACGCTAACTGAAAATCCACGAGCATCTGCTAATCGACACCCATGGCAGATTTGTTTACCACGTCTCACTTCGGAGCGAAACGAGAGACCGGCTCTCGGAAATTACGATAAGATCCGGAGCCCCGCGATTACGCGTCGAGTTTCTTTTTCTCTCGGTTTTTTCTGCTTTTCAAAAGCCATCAGGCGCACGCACTCACGAGCGTTTTGTCATAGCTTTGTTTGCACTTATGCGCGCGCTGTGTTTCCCGGTTAAGATAGGTACGGTACAACGCAGGTGTAAAGTTGTTGTTTTCCCGATTAGTATTGATTGGAACTGATTGCTCTCAATGAGGCCGGTTCCGCTCGCCCCGCGAGATTGCGTCACGAGCGTATAGCGTGGTATATAATACAGTCGTCCGTCGCACGGATGTTTTTTGTGTGTGGTTCGGCGATCGTGTATAAGTATAAATGTAAAAGCTCTCTTTACGATTCAACGCACTTCGTCGACGAATCGGATTAATGAAATTTTTTTCACGCTACACGCGCGTGCGATCGGGATTTGCATTTTTTAGGCGAGTTTTTAATGGAAAACTTTGATTGTTTGGTGTGGTATTGAGGAGCTGTGCCGAATTTCGTGGATATTTAAAGTCTTTAAAAGTGGTTTTTAAATGTTTAAAATAATAATATTATAAAAGAAATATTAGGATTTATCAGTAAAAGAATGAATGTTTCATTATCTAATAGAAAGTTATCTTCTCTTTGTTTAACATACTTTATTGATCATCTTATATTCTTATGCAGTTATTGACATCATTGTAAATTTTTTTTTTTTATGTATATACATTATTTCTTAGAATACATTTCAATGATAAAATATTATAATTCCAATGAGTAATTCTTAGAAAGAATAAAGATATTTCACAGAAGCTTTGACATATAAGTTCTTAAACATATTTCATGAATACTGTATGATGTGTAGAAATGATTGTTTAAAGAAGCATATTAATTAGAAAATTTTTTTCTGTTATTTGTTTTATTAATTAATAATTTTATTACAATTTTTAAATTATTACAAACCAGTAGTCTTATAAATGTCAAGCATTGTACGTCAAAGTATTTAAAATGCTTATGACTTTCAATAAATTACAACATCTTTTGCCATTAACAGAATTAAACGGAATGCAATTCATTTGTAAGCTCGGCATGAGCTCTTTGTCAGGCTTACCGAGTTGTTAGTCTGAATGTGCTAATAAAAGTTTTATCTTTGCTTCTTTCAGGGCAGCACAATGTCGAGGAAGGATGGTAACAAAATGCTGGTTCACCAGTTATCATCTGTTCTACCAGATGATAGACCTATTACAGCAATAAATATTATAGAAGACATAGATAAATGTCCACCAAATTTCACTGTTGTAAGTATTGATAAACTAAAATATTTATATTAATATATACCTTGTCAGGGATGACAAATTCTTACTGAATGATTTTAAGTAGCTCAAGAGATTCAGAGGTCTAGATAAGTCGGTGTGACTCATGAATTATTTCAGGATTGCTATTCATATTTTATTGATGACTTTAAAATATTTTCTGTAAACAAATGTTACAATTTATATCTTTTCCTATAGCCATAAAAATTCTTTTAAAAAAATTTGACTCACATTTCATATAAATTTAAATATTTATATTCTGTTAATATTCCAGTAACTTTACTGATTTGTATATAAGTAACTAATAAAATATTTTATTTTCAGGTGTCTAGAACATATGATTTAGATGCAGATGCAGATTTGTGGCGAGAAAGTGGTTTATTTATCAAGAAAAAATCCAGATACATATGTTTTTCAAAGACTGAAGGATTACGCCATTCAATAATTGAGAAAATTTCTATCATTGATGAGAGAGAACCACCTCCTGAAGGATTTAGTATGATCTCTCATACTGTTGATACAAGTATGTAATTTTATATTCATACATTCTTACCTTGAAAAGTTTCTTATACTTGTGAAATAATTTTCTCACAATTGTTATAATATAATGAGTTTTTTATTCATTTCTATAGTGCAAAAAGCATGGCGTAAAAGACAACTGTCTTATAAGCTTAGAAACAAGGACTTATGTTCATGTGCAGTATCTGATATAATAATTTGCAGTAGGATTGGGAAAGGTACAAAGATGGCACCAGATGAATTTACTTATGCTGGGTATGTAAATTTTCTATATCACTTTTTTTGAATATGTTTTTCAGTATATCTATTCAAAATATTTTAAAGATCCTTTTCTATTGAAAAAATGTTTATTTTATTTATACAAGGCTAGTCAAATTCAAATTCTTCTTCTATTTACACTTACAATGTGTTTCTTTATTATTTTATAAATAATTCCATCCAGCATAAAAAATAAAAAATTTTTAACTTATTATATTTGAAATAAATAATTAAATACATCATAAATATTAAACACTGAGTAAAATTTTAATTAAACTAACTGTTTATTTCAGCGTCATAAACGGAGTTTACATTTGTTACAAAACGGTTCCACTTCAAACGGGTTCTTCAACTGCTCAGCCATATGCCAACATAGAGTAAGTTATTCACGAGTGAATCACTTCTTTTATTACACTACTTCTCGTTAAGGTTATTAAATGCTAACAAACAAAAATTAAAACCTTCTGGTACAGATTGTTTCATACGCCGTCACCGACTCTATCGAACGGAACACCACACAGAATAGCGCCGGAGCGGCCGCCCAAGCCAAAGTTCACGCCGAAGGCCTCAAACGGACTGTATCCGCAAATAAGTCCGGTGAGCGCGGGCAAACCCGTGACGGAGGAGAACGACCAAGACTACGAAGTCTTGAGCCCAAGTGCAAGAATAAGGCCGACACGGCCGGCGCCAAGGCCGCCGCCTAATAAATCGCCTGTGGTTAATTCTGTGCCGACCTACGGTACACTGTCAGGCTCATCCGATCTCGATGGAGTTCCTTTTCTTCTCAATCCTCTTCTGAGTACGAGTGCATCAACGTCGCTTAGCGTGAGTATAGAGCTTTTTCATTCGTCATGCTTGAAAAACTTCACATTTCAAGTTATAGTAAAAATTAAAGAAGTTTTTTCCGTTGGTTTGGTATACTCTGTTCTATTTTATTTGAGGTCTAAGTAAACGTTAAAAAATTATGTTCTGTTTTACGTAAGGAATGTATTTGTCAAGGCCTAGAAAACTGTATATATAATTCAAGGATATAGCATACTAATGATAATCTGTGTTTAAAATTGAAAAAAATTAATCTGATTGTATTTTGATAATGATAGTTTTCCTTCTAAAATAGTGATTGTATCACAATGAAAGCATTAATTTCGCAAATTCAACGATTAGATCTGATTCTGATTAGATCAGAAAACGCCAGTAATTTTCCGTGTTTATAAATATTCAATTATAAAAACGTCCGAACTACGCCGCAAGTTTTTAAAAAATTAGGTACTCTTCGTTTAGTTGATACATTTTATCTTATCTTTGCAGAAAGAGTTTCCTGTGATTAAAATCCGTACTCAAAAAGAGCTGGATAAAGAGGTATGTGTTTTATACAATCAAGTTCATTCAAGATCATTGAAATGGCAGTTATTTGCGAACTTAATTTTTTAATCATATTTAATTTTTTCAGTACTTCTACGATTTTCGAACCGAAAGAGAAACTTGAAGGAAGTCAAATCGTGCCAATTGAATTGCTTGAAATATACGGATTTTCGGCTATACGTATACATCTGTATCGATAACATAGCTCTAGCCATGTGTAAGAGAGTGCCTGAACGAATGATTCATGACGTGAATATTCATTGCAAAATAAGAGAGAGAAAACAAATACGAAAATCCTTCATCGTTTACAGTGATAAGGAACATGGAGTACTAATTAAGTGGTGTACTCGCTCAGCTCGCTACGTAATTTCTCCCACAACTTCCACGTCTGATTTAGATTTTTGATACCAGTGGTTATGAGCATTGTATTTTTATAGACTTGAGTTATTATTTTATTGTTCGTAGAAGTTATATATATATGAACCTGTATAATACGTTCTAGTTGTTTATAAAAATATTATAGAAGTATTTAACATCACCGTACTACGTCAAGAGCTTATAAATATTGAGTAAGAAATTTTTTTGAATAAAAAAAAAAAAACACTTTTTTCATAAAAATAATTTGGAGTTCTTAAGGACCTATTTGGTGAAGAGCAGGAAATTGAAAGAAAAAATAATTCTGTTTCGTTTAAAATTGGTAATACATATTTTTTAATAAAATAAATTTATGACTTGACTTTACATGTCACGTTGATTTCAACGCTCCGCACATTATATTTAGATACATGATTTTTTTTAATTTTACATTTTTATATCTTCTTTTACTAATATATATTTACATAAATAACATCTTTACGTACATTTGAATTTAATAATGGTGCTAATGACACTTGCTTAACGTAAAAAAGGATACATTGTCGCACGATTTGCCTCATTCGGATTTATATTTATCAGTGGTGGAACTAAAACTGCAAATATTTAAAGTCTACGTGCAGACTTTCATATATACTCAACTATCGATATGATTGCAATATATTATGCTACGTAAGTTACTTATAGGTAGTTCCACAAAGGCAAATTGTGCTGGTTACCATACGCGACTGTTTATTTTCGTTTACAAGTAATTGTACAAAATATGCTCAAAAGCTTACAACTTTATATCAAATACATATAAGCATATTCGCAATATACATAACACGAAAATTATTTGCACATCTATTATCGTTTATTTACACGTCAAAAGTTGTATTATTATTTTTTCATTTAAAAATATTGTTAAAATGATCTTTTGGCTAATCGATTGCATTTTATTTATGTTCAAGTAAACACATAATGCCTTCTTGGTTAGTCGCTGAAGTGAAATAAATTATAAATTAACAAAGCGTTAAAATGAAACGATGAGTAATTATTAATTCTATAAATTATGTTTTTTTTTTATTTCGCACAAAATTATTTTCATTATCAACATAACACACGGAAATCATGAAACATCATAGGTAGACAGCATCACAGAATAAAATTTTACAAAAAGATTCGTTCATCACGATAGTTATTTCAAAGAAACACGATCTTATACACCATTGGACAATACACTTACATTTCACGCAAGCGTCATAATAGCATTACATCTACACTTTTGGTCGACCCGTCAACATTTCGCATATAATAGTGTAATCTTGCTCCACAGGACTCCGTCGAAATTTCAAAATGTACAATAAAACCTTTCTCTCTCGAACATATACAACACTCTAAAAGAGCCCAACAAGCACAATATACTCTTTATTATAACAAAACCTATATTATATACTTCGAAAAGCATGCATCATCTACAACACCTATGTATATATACGTATACACATTTTCTTTCTCATACATATATCATACAAAAAAAATCACATTCACAACGTCCCTACATATAAAAGAGAAAAAGTTCGGTCACAGCGCGAACTCACGCCTGAGGGCGTCGACGAAACCCTCGCGGTCCTCGCGTTGGAACACGCTGCGTATGAACCTGGAGCACGATCGGTAGACGCGCTTCAGAATGACCGATCATTATCCTCCGGGCCACGGTCGTCAGCTGGCCGAGGGCTGAGGCTGCGGTGTCGTCGTCTCGAGTGACGGTGCAGCCTCGGTGCCTCCGGCTCCCCACCGAAGCGCGCTATCAGGGAGGACACGTCTGGCCAATCGTCAAACAAACGGCCCGGTCCAGTGTTTCGTGTGTGTCGTCGACGAGGGGTTGCCGGAACTGGTCGTGGAGGTGATGCTGCTGCTGAGGTTGATACCGTGCCGTTCGAGAACAGCGGTAGCCTTGATCTTCGACTTGTACTTGACGTCCTTGGGCTTGAGCATGCTCTTGTGGTTGCTAAGGAGTCGGGACGGTGTGAGGATGGACTTGTTGCTGAGGCCTGTAGCTTCGAGGAAGCTGTCGTAGTTGCCTGTACCGTTGCCGTTGCTGATTGGCGGGGCAGTGGTGATAGGAGGTGGTACGATGGTCGGTATGACGATGTTGTTGTTCTCGACGTTGTTGCCGATACTGTCGTTCGCCGAGATCGTTGACGCGAGTGTTGTCGTGCTGCCCACGAGATTGACAGCGAATGTCTCGGAGCCGTCAGCGGCAGGTCGGTCAGGGTCCTCTGTTAGGTCGCACTCGTCCAGATTGAACTCCTCAAAGTTCTGCTGTATATCGTACTCGACGATTTCCAGGTCCGTGGCGTTCTGCGGCTTCTTTGGCGCGTCATCGTTGTTACCCTCGATCTTGAACTCTTCGAAGTGCCTCACGATATTCGTCACCTTGGGCACGCGATTGATATGTGGCTCGGGAGATATCCTCGTCGACTCGCTGTTTCCCTGTCTCAGCTGGAACGACGACCTCACATTGTTGAACTTATTCCTCCACGAGTTGGTCATTGTTTCATCAACGCTTGTTTTTCGTATCGGCATGCTGTCGAACTTCAGACTCCTCATCGACGACGGCGCCAACGGGTTTTTACTTCCCAGACTTAATAAACTACACCGGTCGACCGTTTGCGAATGGTCGCCACTGTTGTTCTGCTGCTGCTGTTGCTTTTTCAGCGACGTCTCGTCGATGAGGAACGACGGGCTAGGGATTTTCTTCAGTACGAGCGTGTTGTTGCGGAACTGTGGTTTGGGTGGTAACGCCGGAGGTACTTTAGTGGTCGGTGAGATTATCTCCGGTAGCGACTCGATGTCCTCGTAGTCGAGGTTCTTGGCTATCGTCAGGCCTTTCGTGGACATCTGTATGCAGGTTTTCTCCTCGATCCTCTCCATGCGCAGGGAGGTGGGGCTCGACGGCTGGCTGCCTTTGTTCTTCGTCAGCGATCTGGAATGGAAAGATTATTTAATTATCAGCTATACTTTCTTAAGTACTTATCTTTTTCAATATTAATATACGATAAAACTTTTATTCTTACCGGGTAATATTGCTATTGTTCATTGGCTCGTCATTCAGGCAGGGCTCGATGATAACGATCGGCCGAGCTTTCAAATCTTCTACGTCTTCCTCGAGCCCCGATTCCGGATCCAATGGAGGAACGATCCTCATGCCGAACTCGTCTTCGGAATTGGTGGCCTCGAAGCCGTCGATCGATGGATCTGGCTCGTTATCGTTACTATCTTGGCGTTGCTAGAATGTAAATTGAAGTGATTAATAAAACGTGCAATTTATTCATATATATTTGTATAAAATACTTGTTAATATGCTAAATTAATCATTCACCTTTTTCTAATATTACAAGGCTAATAATAAAGCTTCATAATCATCTTTCATTGAAATAGGAGTTTTGGAAAATTTTTTAACATCTATGTTTGAAAAATGAACTTTGGTATCCCTACACCTAAAAAATCTTTAAATTTGTCATAAAATCATTACCTCTTTATCCATCGCTTCCAACGTCGTAGTAATCGTCACGGGCGTCGCCGGCACCATCGTCATCATCATCTGGTGCGCTGGTTCCTCAGAATTCCGCCTCTCCATCTCGGAACCTACAGACTCAATATCGGACAGCCTGGCCGGCTGGAATCTAACGATTTTGCCTCGATGCTTGAACCTTCGCGGCACCGATAAAATATTCTCCTCGTCCTCCATATCGCGTAGGAGGATCTGATTGACGCACTCGAGGACGGAATTGTGATTACTATTGGGCCGATAGACGCTATGTCGGAGTGTCTCGTCGGTAAGTCTATCCTCGTCTGGGTCGCTGTACCAGTTGCCGGACGACTCGTCGTGGTTGTCCTGGTCGTCGGTGTCGATCCTTGTTATTCGCCTGTGAAAGATAATTTAAAATGATTAGTTTTTGAATTTAAGTACTAAATTAAAATTATTTAAGAATAAGCACTTATTGGAAATAAAAAAGTTTATGATGAACGTAGTGCAAATAGTTACTTTACATTTGTCATTAGAACATAGCAGCGCGCAAATTAGCGCGCCGTACACGTAATATATATATTGCACGAATTTCATTTCCCAAAGGGCATTACATAATTTACGTTGATAATTTCGTGTGTAATTGGTTAATTATTGCAATTAGGCGCATAGCGACTTTCCTTACAATTACTTGAAATTGCACAGGCGTTGACTCAACTCTTCCTGCTACACACACACACACATTCTTTTACAGGTTTATATATACAATATTATATTCTTCGTATTAGATAATCACCGTGAATATTTCGTCGTGTGAACGGATATTTTCTAACATTCGCAAGGGGTTTTATATATACCTTCGACAAACGTTCACCTAATTAAAAAGTTAAGTATAAAAAAAGCGGCATCGAATTTTCTCGAAAAATGGAGAGAGAAACATTAATTAAAGAGACGTTTCGAACAATTAAATTTGGTCTTGCAACTATATACACCGACGCTCGAGTATAAACGAGTGAAATTACGTCCAATACAGTACACTGTCTTTCCGTCTCTTTCACAATTGAACGTGAGACTGACACGCAGTGTGAGTGAAATTTTATTGCCCTAGGTAAACAGCACGAATTGCCACCAATCGTCACAATGAATCATCCTCCTCCCTCTCAAATCAACAACCTCATAAACTTTTTCCTCGCCAATAAAGAAAGAAAGAGAACACTTACACTTCGACATTGTTGTTACTGCAATCCTCGTTCGTCGTCGTATTCGTCGCCGTACCGTTGTTCCCCACATTCGTCGTTTTCAGATTCCTCGCGTTATTCTCATCGCAGCACGCGTTCTCGTAAATCGGCTCGTCCTCTTCCTCCTCCTCGTCCGATGCATAATTGCAATCCATCCCGTCGTCTTTACTTTCAGACCTGGCGATGCTACCTTTCTGTCGGTCCTCCAGTATCACCATCGTCACCTCCGTCTCGCTATCCGTGGTGACGATAGTTGGTGTACATCGACTGCTGGATTTGTTGAGGGTAGAACCCGGTGATACATCTGTGGACTCGCCCTCGCAGAAACCTTCGGTGCTGAGGAGCGACGGACTACCGTCTGTTGTCGTCGTTATGATGGACGCGTCTGTGTTCTCGGAGGAGGTGAGAGACGAGGCTTTTGATATGTCGCTACCCGCGAAACTGTGCGTTTTGCGGATGTTGGTGTTGTTGGGTGACGAGGTGTCGTCGTCGAGACTCTCGTTTAGCTTCGTTATGATCTCGCATTTGAGCTTCTGGATGTCCTTGCTCAGGCCGCTGTCGTGTTCCTGGATGAGAAAATTTTTTTTTCAATTAGTTTTTTTTTTCTCATGATATTAGAGAAAAGATATCCGCAATAAAGAATTATTATGAAAAATATTTATGCCTCTATCAACAAAATATAATTAATTCGTGAACTAAATTGATTATATACGATTAGTTGAAACTTGGATTAAAAAATCAACTACTTTATTAATCTTTTAAAAAAATTATAGAAATACATGATTTCAATGCTACTATTTGAGGGAATAGAATCGTAATTATTACATGTAAATACAAACTGTGAATCACTAAAAAGAAAATAAATACTTTAACTTAGACTACATACATATTTGAAAGTATTTTACAAAAAAAAGTAATAAAAGTCTATATGTGACTCATGAACACGATAGTGAGATCGTGACTCAAGTATTAATGAAAAAGTAGTGATTTAACCTTATTACTGCATTGTAATAAATCATAGTATAATATACGTATTTTCTTCAAGAAGCTTATGGAATTTTTGTGAAATTGCTTTAAAATAGAAGAAGATATAAACGCGCCTTGAAATATTCGTAACGTCATTCCGCTGCCGCGGCGGCCTTTGATGTGCGGTGACGGTGTCGTATCACAAAGGAACTTTAGTAGACTCTAAGTTCAGTCAATTCAGCTTATTTTGAGGAATGTAAAAAGAGCCAGCACAAAGTGCCTGGAACTTTCTATCACCTCATAGAATGTGAATGGAGAGAAGAAGAATTTTTTTGTCTTTCTTGTTCGCTGTTCATGAGAAAATCAATTTCACGTCGGCCGAGATGAGTTCGTATATGATAACCGCATTGCAACCGTAACGAATGTTTTATTGCTCCAAAGAATTTATAATAATAGTAATAAACCAAAAAATTACTTTGCAAATAGAAGCCTAGATAAAAGCTGTATTTATAGATTGTTTATCAATGTTAGAAATCAGACACAGAGAATCCTTCTAAATCTAGATTATTCCATGGATTACCTATCCATATATACGATAAAGTCCAAACCGATATCGCGAAACAGTATCTCGGGGAGAAATCACGCGCGCGCGAGCGCTAAATTTATTGGCCACTTAATTTACCAACTCGACTATGTATATATGTGTACTTACCTATATGTGTCGTCTAATGCAAAAAGACGGGTGTGTTTTCGCGACAAATGAAGGTCGAAAAATCGCGCGAATAAACGACGAAATAAGAGGAGCTCGCGCGCGCGGATGAAATGTAACCGTATTTCACGATCAATCGATAAGCGTTTGTTATTTTCACCGGTCGCGCGTGCGCGAGGAGAAAGTACTTTACTCTCTTTCGAGAATTTATATGCTCGCGTTATTGGTATTGAAATATTGGCTATTAAAATCATTATTAACAGGATATGCGAGGGGATACTTAACTGCCATTTATCTTGTCAGCGCGCGTCAAATATTTTATTCGGATTTTATTAATAATAATTTATATATCGAAAGATGATTTTTTTCGCAGGTGTTGCTTGGATATATATTTCCGATCCTAATTAAGGCTAATTGGCACTTGTAAGGTATATTCAATAATAAATTCGAGTATGGTAAACAAGAAAGTTCTACACGACACGGCGTCTAATGATTAATTATATACCGTTTAGAAAACGATGAATTTCTAAGAACGTTCGAAGTCAAACAACAATACTAGTTTTTTTTTCTGGCCAACGAAATACATTTTAAACAGCTAAACGCATGAGGCTTAGTTTTGTAAATTACCCGTAGATAGCGGTAAATGAGATTCTACGCTGTACACTAATAATACCCTCTTATCAGCACTACTTAGCTTTTAAATTAAACTTCAACTCGCTAAACAGCCTTGACGCCAATATCTGCCGCCTAAATCTCCACCTATCACTCCCAATCTGTCTACAACGTGACTATGAAAAACCCACCATATCACCTATACCACACACCAACCTTCACCTCTATATTATCTCACAAAAAAAAGAACACCAGCATTGCCTACCTGATAATCCAAAGACTCCATTGACGGTGCATCCGCCACTACTTCTTTGCCATCAATCCCCACGCAGCAGCTCTGATCTCTCGTCCCTTTGATGTAACTTTTGGTGTACCGCCTCAGCCTGGCAATCTCGAGCTGCTGGTTACGTATGACGTTGTCCTTCTCACAGAGCAGCTGTCTTATGGACTTTTGTTCTTGTTTGAGGCGTGCCTCAAGGACGAGGAGAGCTCGCAAGATCCTGGACAGCTGCTGGTCACGGAGGAGACGCTCACGGTCATGTTCGGCGCTGAGGCCGTTCAGCTCGCGCACTAGCTCGCGGCAACGGCGCGTCGCTGCGCGCAGCGAGTCCTGTGTACGCGCGGCCTCCTGCCGCAGACTCCGTACCTCCGATTCCATCTGGAAGGAGAAAAGAATTCAGATGTTAGATGGTGAAGAAATTTGTATATAATAGTGTTCGATATTATAAAGATATGTTATAAACGTTGGTGGTAACGCGACAAATGTTGCACAACTTTTCCTGTATATATACGGGTTTGTGGTATTTCGACGTGACGATTGTAAAAAACATAATATACATAGTTATTATAGCAATTAAATTAAATAGGATTGCTGTTGTCCGTTGTTCCGGTGTGGTTTTAAATTACTTGATTATGTCGAGTTACGAGAACGTTGATGCGAGGCATCGACATTTTTTTAAAAATGGTATATGTATGGAAAATTGCTCGAACAATTTCCTTGAAAGCGACGTGGAATTTCAAATATTACGAAAATTTTTGCCAAGAATAAAATATGCCTTCCGGTAAAAGTATATATATATGTGCAGCATATAACGCTGAAAACTGGAAGTTGTCTATTAATTTGCCAATTTTACGCGGAATAATGGCGCTGGGAAACTATTTAGTTAAAAATGTAAATTGTATAGTCTATACTCCCAGCAAAATTAAATAGCCATTATTACTATTTTATCCACATCTTTGCAACTTCCCTCCGCGCGCGTGTGTGCAATTAGTCTTCGGACTACATCATCTATTAATAATGTTATCGGTTAAACCGGTTAATCGTGGGAGAAAATATCGGCGATCATGAGTGTGTTGTAAGTAATGAGATTTCCCAGCTCGATATAAATTTATTAGATTAATTAAAATTCTAATCAAATCATACCAAAAATAAGTTGTTACGTCGTCTCTCTCCACACATTAAAAACCAACCAAGACGTCCTGAAATTTCGATATTCCACGTACGAGTTTCATAAACAAATTAACCAGGACATTGACTCTGCCACACCGAAAACCATCTCACGCTGGTATAGACAACTACATCTATACACACGAAACACAACCCATCAAATCACCATTTCCCCCGCAATTTATTCAAACTCAGCCATAAACTTTTATTCGATCGCCTCTCTCCCATACCATAAAACCAAATCACCGGCCGCGGCACGGTACACAATGACATCTTCCTACCTCCTCGCACATACGCACTATAAACCCACCAATCACGCACTTCCCCCTCTCGTGTAATACCATCAACCTCTCTACTTCGATAAATCCTCTTTCCTCTCGCCGCGCGTGCACTTTACGAAAGCACCTCGTCATCATCTGCACACGCAGCACGCACGCGCGAGCGCCTCATCCTTGTATACCTCTCTCAAGATGCAGCAGCGAGCCGACGGCTGACCTCCTATCCGGCTCTACACACACACACGAAAAAACCGTTGGTCAAGAATGGGAGAAAGTCGCGTCGGGTAGCACACTTTTCGGCCGCGCTCGCAAAGTGGCGCACGCGCCGTTCGTGGGTGTCGCAGCCAAGCGCTTTTCTCGGTTCTACTTATACGGAGGAGAGAGAGACGGGAAATTAAGCGAGTGGAGAGAGAGATGATGGGATATAGATATGCGCACGTGTTTCGTTGGTTATTTTTTTGTTTGGAGCGATGGTGCGGCTGGGTCAGTTGGGGTTTATTGGTGTATGTAGGTTACGAGTGTGAGGGAATTTATTGATGTCAATGTAGTGCATTGTTAGTATAATTTAATGCTAAAAAATTGTTTGACTCTAGTGTGATTTATGAATTTAGAAAAAAATATTTAAATGCTTTAGTTACTGTGTACCAGAGTGTTTGGAGAGGAGGTCTCTCTTTTTTGGTTTTAAGAGGATGTTTGCATAATCTTCATATTTTTTCAGGAATTTTTATACATCGCAATTACCGGAGCATTACGCGAAGAGTGAAGAATGTTAACCGCTAAACCAATTAAAGTTATGTCAAAAAGTAATTTTTGTTTTAAAGAGTGTTTATTATTTCGTAAAAAATGTGTTTACTGGTATGTGCTCTTATTTCTTTTTTTATAATAAACCTATATTAGAGAAATATTATGAAAAAACAAATTTATTTTATAAATTTTATATATTCAAGTAAATAACAAAAATAAAATATCCAATAAACATACGCAATTTAATAAAAGAATACTTTAAAAATACCTCATGCACTCAAATACTCCTTCACAAACAACAAACGATATTCAAATGTACCTTCGGCGCACTCTCAACTTCTTTATTTCCACTATTATACTCTTCTTCAATTCCCGCAGCACCCAGATTATCCGTCCCCTTCGCTAAACCTCTTCTCCTCCTCGTCGTCTTTCTCACTCCACCCCACTCGCTTAAAAATAAAGGATTTTCGAAAATACTTTTCCGAGCCGCTGGAGCGCGAGTAACGGCCTTGAAAACCGCACGACGCAGTTAACGCGCGCGAGGCTCAAAGGCTAAAAGAAAAGCTTTCGAGGACCATTCAGCCGTGATGCGCGAAGAATTTGCTTGTGGCGCGCGCTGAGAGAGAGAGAGGCGCAGCTGCGAGAAGATTTTTCGAGGGAGTGCTGGAGTGAAGTAGTAACGGCGCGAGAGGTAATTTACATAATGAGAGTATCGGCGCAATTAAACGGGTTAGCCGGCCGCGGTTTATTTGCGCTCGGACGAGCTGGAGGTCTAATTTGGCGAAATTGCAAGAGGAGTGTGGCTGTGTAAAGGAGGAAGAGGAGGATTACGAGGTGTCTATATGTGTGTGTATATATGCTGGGAGACTGAGAGGAGGTTTAGGTGAGAGTAATTGGAGTTGGGTGTTGGCGGTCGGGTAAACAAATTTGCTGCGGAGCACAATAGTGAATGTTATGGTAATTTTACAGCTGGGGGAATTGTTTTAGAGGTAGGTGTAGTAGGTTACGTAATTTAGGTGAAACAAGTAAGAGCTAATATTTTGTTGGAAAATTCATATGCGTAAAACTGGATGACAAGATTATCAGGTTTATTTAGAAAAAGCGTTTAAAATTGTATTAGAACACATTATATAGCGTACTTTTCAACGAACAAACGATCTGTTTAGAGCTCATAATATTTATCCAGAATTATAAAAATATTTAAAGCAAAATACCCATAATTACCACGCCACTATGCACATTCAATTCACATCAAATTATAATGAGATATAGTTTAAAATAAACTCTTTTTTCTACACACTTACACTTTGCAACTGCCCAGACCAAATCACAATTTTTCCCACACATAACCGAATACTCCACACTCAACACCTCGCTCTCAACATTGCGCATCTCATTCGTGAACTCGAGCAACGACGATATCTCCCGCGTTACTACCGCACTTCGCGCGCAGCATTATCTCTCTCCCTCGGATCCTCCAATTTCACGCGCGGGAAGCCGCAAATTCCGTGCGCAGCCTGCAATTATCGACGTCGCATGCAAATAACACACAATGCGCGAGTCGCGCCTACTTTGCGAAATTGCGGTTACATCGTGTGTCCTTGAACTTGAACGTGATCGCGCGATTTTTTTTTTTTTCGTCATTTCTCGGCGACGCGTGGAGTTTTCGGGCTGTGTTACGTCGTTCGGTGTAATTATTGCGCGAGCTTAAAGGTTGCTTCGAAAAAAGTGAGAGGATGTGTGGGTATTATATATGTGTTTTGGTGCGGAGATGTTGGGTGTGAAAGGTTCGGTTATGGATTTTAACGATTGCGTTCGTTATCTTTACGATTGCACGTTTAATATGGCTCCGTGATGTGATATGAAAAAAGAAGGAATTTTCGCTTAATAGACGGTAAATATTTTAATAAATTGTGCGGAGAAACGATAATTTCGAGGAATTATAGAAGTAATCTTATATCATTTTGCAATTTAACAAGCGTGACGAAATATAATCGTCACGGTTATTATGTATACTACTTATAAATAGCAGTGTCATGTCTCGACTCTGCTCACTCTACTTTTTTGTTCCGTCGATATATCCTTTAAAGCTTACAATGCGTAAAAAAAGAAAGATGTTGCCCAAAGATTACATTTATTTTCCTGCGTATATATAAAGCACGCGGAGAGAAAGGGATATTATACCTATATATACACAACGGTGTGTATATCGAAAAGAAAAGGCGCGAGGCGGCATTTAAATATTACCCAACGCGGAACTCTGCGCTCGCGACGCAAAAAAATCCTTCTATTACACCTTACGTAACAACACTTGGCCAATTCCGACCGAATTCTGCAAACTGTATCAACAGCTGATCTTAATTCCAACCATACCTATATATACACGTGCGTGCCACTTTAGTCATTCACGCAAAAAATCCTCCACGTCTTCGTATGTATATATACATATCGAGTGAAACCTCGTGCGGAGTGAAACTACATTCCAGCGAAAATCTCGATCCGTAGCAACGATCGCGAGCATCATTTGTCATAAAGCCCATATGCAAATGAGACTATCGGTTTTGTGTGTACATATACGTTACTCCATTCTCTCATAATAATTGCTCGCGAGAGCTGCGCGCACAACGACATAGACAGAGGAGAAAGTCTATGCGAGTGCAGAAGGTATGTGTGTTGAGCACGCCGACGAAAATAACAAAGTTCGGGCGCGCGGGCAATAAATGCAGCGTAATTCGTGTTTTGCCTGAAAAGAGAAAGTGGTGTTGTTGTTGCACGGAGTGAATCGTTCGAGGTGTTGCGCGTGGAATTTTCGCGGTTGCCGGTGTATATATGCGTGGGTTGCTGCCAGATCGGTATATAATATTGAAAAATGTTTGTTACCTCATGCGTTATAAACGGATAAAGTGCGCCGCGTGCATGATAAAATTTACGTTGTTGTAGCTATATATCAGATCGTAAAAGTATTTTGAACGTTCATTTATATAGAAAACTATTATATGCGTTATAAACACTTTTAGAGGCATATCGTCGTAGAATCTCTATTCAACTCGAACAGAAAATACTATTTTACCTTTTCCAGTTAACATAGACTAAAGAAAAATTCAAATTTCACCTACACCCTTACCAACCACAATCATGCTTATACTAACCAACCCTCTAAAAATACCCGTCTCATATCCCAAACCACACCCCTCCAAAAATACCTCAAAGCCTTTTCCGATAATACCCACCAAAGATCCGCCCTTTGCCCGCGTCAGCGCCGCTTAAAAATCGACGGGTCCGACCTTGACACTTCGAATCGTTCCCTTATACACGCGCTGCTCGCGTTCGCCACTGACGTCAGAGAGGTATAGGTAGATATAATAAACGCGGGAGCACGTGTTTACGCGCACGCGCCGAACTTTCTCTCTCCCGCGTTCGAGCCGCTCGCATTGTTGCGTTGCGCAAAAGCCCGCGCGAGGTGAGCGGGTGTATAATATATATAAGAGGGACATTCGAAGGTGTCTTATTGTTCGAAGTAGCTATGGCTTGTGTGATATGCGGGTGCAGCGGAGAAAGAGAGAGAGAGCGAATGGTAGTTGGATTGGAGCGATGGTTGAGCAGGTTTATAAATAGTTTTGTCTTTGGTAAAGTATGTTGCGAGTGTTAAAATTTTTTGTTGGTAGGAAAGGCGGTCTGAACTAATTTTTGTTTCGTATAATGAGGTACTCTATATGCTTTCATTATCATGTCATGCAGGGCACAAATGCATATTATAAGGATGTTATAATCGTTTTCTCGAAAAAAACACTCTTGTTTTTATATAGGACAACGAGCACAGAGTAAAGTACAATATTAAGCTCACCTACTAATTCACTTATGACTTCCACGAGAGGATGCGCGTGTTCCCAACATATATACAATTCCTCCACTGCGAACGTAACGAAAAATGGTTCACTCGGCAACCACACGCGCTTATATTTTATTACCATAATCAACAATAATTAACTCACGCGCTAAACACAATCATCCTCTCTCTCTATCCCCATCCTCTGTCTTCTTTTTTTTCTAATTTTAGCAGACCGCTGCCGCAGCACTGCACCATCGAAGAAATTACGTAAAACGTATGAAATTACGCGCGCGCTCGCGCTTTAGCATTAGAGTACGCCGTAAAGCGTAAAATCAAAAACATTTCATTATATACTTTTTTTCCTAACAATGGCGGTGACGGCAGTGTGGCTATGCGGCTGCTCCCACGTGTAATATAGGCGTACTTATATACCTGCGCTGGCGCGCAATGCCAGGCATGAAAATATTTAGGACAGAATAAAAGAGAGAAATGCGCGCACGAGGAGAGAGGCAACGGTTTAGAAAAAACGGCTTAATCGAACGAGGCATTCTTCGGATAAGTTGGATTCCTGCCCGACTCTGTGTGCGTGTATATAGCAAGGTGAGGTGTTTTTTTTTATAAATTTATATGGGTGGTGTAATAATATCCTGCGTGACCCAATGACATTTATAGGAACGGAGGGGAAGGATAATAAAGTATTATAGTGGCCATGAAAAATGTTGTGAAGGGCTGGTGTAGCGTAATGTAGTATCGATAGAATTCATTCACTAATATTTTTAAAACCCTTTAAGCATCTGTTTATATTATATTAATAAAAACTCCAAAAATACAATATATCATGTCACCCACAACCTACACACTCATCACAGTCATCACTATACATCCTAGCTCGCACTATTATTTCGTACCTCCGCGCTATACCGAAGGCCAAAGGCGAGACCGCGTATCGAGTGTCGCGCGTTCGCCTACATATATCGACGTAATTCCCATTTTACCTATCGCACACGTAACGCACTTTATTGCAAGCTCATACATACGTGTACCTATGCTATATACACGTCGCCTCTCCCAAAAGTGGCGCACTCGCGCGCGCGCTATTAACCGGTCGAATGAGCGCGACTCGCTTATATTGCGCGCTCCACTTCGTGCGCGCAGCCGATCGTCAGCTGTGCGCCTCGAGCGCGAGAACGATTTTGAAACATACGCTCAAGTGCGCGTGCGTGTTTGTTTATATCAGCGGTTTTTTTTATGCGGGGAGATGAATCGCTGTGCGGAGTATGAGGATTTTTAATTGGACATTTGTCGAGGAAGTGATTGTGTGAATATATAGTTGTCGCGGGGATTTTCAGCTTATCGGTGTGGAGCTTTATTTTTACAAATAATTGTACTGATTGTAATTGATATATTGTGAGATAATAGCGACGATATCTTTAATATTTTTATATATATAATATAAATATCTTGCAAAAAAATGGAACTTGTGTGACATTATCTCGTGGATTGAGGAAACAGTGTATATACGCATCAAAGCTAGCTCGTTTTTATAAAAACATATTTATATTTACACAAAACACTTTCTAGGCCAGCGTATAATATAAATATTAAGAAACCATGCCAACCCAAAAAAACGGTAAAATCCCTGCTCAGATCCTCAACCGACCTTCTTGCCCAACCTCTGCACCATCAAACAATCCACCCAGACACCTCGGGTCTCCCACAACCAGCAAGATCCACCGCACTCCTTCGCCAGAATCACACGAGAAAATCGTCGTCAGCGTCGTCGCAGGGGCTATGCTCACCAGATCGCGTTACGACACCGTCGTCGCCGCCGTGCGATTACACCGCTTGAGCCCGCAATTTCACGGCGTTACATCAGCCCACCACCACCACCGCAGCGATTTAAACGCGCCTCTTTGCCCGCGTGTACGAGGGAAAAGGTCGATGGAAATCGCGAGGATCGTTTGATTTGTAAACGAGCTCGCGAGGGAGTAGGTATATAGTTGCATTTTTCGCCGAGTGATGAGCTAACGAGCGAGCAGTGTATATAGCGAGCGCAATTATGCTCTGGTTATTCATGATCGTGTTGTGGAGGAGGTGGTGGCTCTCGCTGCTATATGCGCCTTTTGTAACGGATAAAGAGAGAGAGGGTCGTTAGGGAGAGTGGATTTGAATTCGAGGAGCTGTGGAATGTCTTGGCGCGCCGTAAGGCGGTGCATGATGAGGAATGTAGGAGAATGAGGGATTTTTCTGGCGATGGGAGATTGTGTGCGTGCGTGTGCTTAATGTATATATGAAGTGTAAATAACGAGATGGAGTGGTGGGAGGAGGTTTTGTTGCGGGCTGTGATATTTCGTGAGATGATTGCGTGGGTTTATACGCGTGATTTTAATTACTGGTGTGTAAACTGTGTTTCGACGTTAATCATTTTTTTTCTAATTCGGTTTTTAAGGGAAATTTACCGATCGGTGCATGAATTTTTTATTGGAAGTTTTGTACAATATCAAATTAAAATGCTCGAGCTTCACTCATCTTGAACTTTTTTCGAAGTTATTAATAATTCAGCTTTATCAATAAAATTATAAGAATAATTTTTTAAACCTTGAAAATCGATACAGTAAACCGAAAAAAGTCCATCCTCAAAACGAGACACCTGTTATCCAGAACGGAGCGAGTGAATCAGTCATTATTCAAATGATGCCGTTAAATAAACAATTTACCAACGTATACGCGGACAGATAATATTCAAAACACGGTAGAGCGCAAAGGCATAATTTTAACGACTGTTCTGCCGCATTCCAACTGTATCCGTGCTCGCGCGCTGGCTTGTGTATAACTTTACAGTTGTGACATCACGTGCTGCTGCAGCACTCACAAGGAAAAAGGAAAAAAAACGAAGTCTGCTCATCCGAATGATCGTCGTTTCACCACGTGGATGTCTGCCAGCGCGCTAGCGACGAGTGTGTGTCTGTATATGCGAGCGCGCCGCTCGCTTCCGCCTCGCGCCAGACGCACAGTTAAAGCAGTTTAGCGTTATATAGTTTGTCCGTTAAGTGATACACTGGTTCTTTGTCAGGGAGGATGCGTAAAAAGTGTCTCGCAACGATTACAGTTTGAAAACCGAATCATCAGAAGATGAGTTATGAGACAGTAAAAAAAATATGGTGCTCTAACTTAGAAAATATTGGAGTATTTCAATAACGATTTTTCGTTTACGGTATCCTACAAAGATACGATCTAGCACACATACCATTCATCCGAAAATTCCCGTAGAACAACTACCACTACCTTACATATATACCGATCTCCACTTGCAATCCACACCATCGTACCTTTAATTACCTCCTTCTCGTCCTTCCCTCCTTCACTGCATCACCACAGCACTCTCTGGTACCTCACAACCTCCTTCCTTCTCACTTATCAACTCTCACATAGACACACTCGCGTTTTCTGAACGCTGCACAGCCCCGAAACCAGCCTCGCAGCGAAACTGTGCACTGTGTACCGATCAGGATCACGGCGACGCGGCCACTGCCGGCGCGAAAAACGAGTCTCGAGCGTATAGCGCAGCAGCGACAACGAAGAAACACGCCAACGCGGCGGCGCGCGACGCCGAGGTAGTTCAAGAGCAGACTGGTCAGTTCGGTCTCGGTGTTTCGAAGGAGCATTATAGCGAGCGAGCAAGAGAGAGAGAAAGAGAAGGGGGACACGCCGCCGCTCGAGCGCTGCGCGCGCTATAACACTGCTGCACGGGATCTCTCGCGCGGGGCCGTACAGCACACTGTGTGTGTGTTATACAGGTAGCCCCGTTTACGCTTTACTTTTCTGGAGGTATATTGTGGAGAGTGAGAGGAGATGAAGGGTTGCGTGCGGAGGAGGAAGTTCCGAGCTGCAGGTGATTTATCGAGGTGCGAGAGGAGGATGTGCGATGGTGATGGAAAAATGATGAGGTTGGAGAGAGAGTGGTGGTGTTTTTTCTTCTTCTTTGGAGTAGCGAGGTTTATTAAAATTGGGTGTGCTGGAGTATGGTGTAGGTTCGAAGTTGGAAAATGCGCCGGAGATGATGGGTGCTTTTGTTTTTAACGAGTTGGTTATTTATGGGGTTCAGTGAGGGATTTTAATGTTGCATTGTCAATATAGAATTCCAAGTTTACTCTGTCATTAATTCTCGTTCATTTAGATTTTGTGTTGCACATTTCAAAGGAGAAACTCTGGTTATAATAATTTTACTCCCATTAATCTGTGCCTATTATTTTTTTCATAACTTTTTTAAATTTCATCATCAATTATAGGAATACCATATAGATACTCAATCGATTTCGTCAATTTCTGATGACCACAGCTATACACAGACGACAAAAAATTGGTCACTGCTTTCAAATTGCTTTTACGTGCGGACACTATCAAATTATGTATAGGAAAGGAAGCCATCAGCCGCAGCATTGAGAATCAGAGAGCTCACTTATTGAAAAGCCATGTCGTACATGGCTATCTATATACTTGAAAAACCGGATCGATCGATAAAGTCAAAACCCCCGATTTCTCCGTCATCTCAATCTTAAAAACCTCGTTCATACTCTAGTTCCCCTAATCTCCACTATTATCCAATTCCAAAAGTGAAAGCAAACCCTGCACTCCGTATACATACACGTTTAAAAAAGCATATAGCCGCGGTGCACAAGGTGCATAGCGTTTGCACGCGCGGAAGGAAGCCGGGGAGACACGCGCAACGAACAGAAAATGAGCTACAATGCCGCTTGCGCGAGAGTCTAAAAAGAGAGAAAACCAAGGCGGGAGAGAGAAGGGAGTATACACGCGCTCGTCAGCGGAGGAAGAGGGACGATGGTATGGTGTATACGGGGCAAAGCGAAGAAAAGGAGCGAAGCGAAGAGAGAGAGAAAGAGAGGGATGCTGGAGAAGAGAAGAGAGGAAGAGAGGATTGTTTATTCGCCGAAGGGACGGGAACGTGGGAGCGCGCGCGTCGCGTTTCATGCACAATGGGAGTTGCGCGAGAGCCCGCGTAACAGTCCTTAAACAGGTGAAAAATGAGGATCGGGAGCAAAAGACGACGACGACGACAACGGTTGACCACTGCGTAGCTTACTGCGTACGTGCTGATGGCGTTGTTGTTGCGGATGTTTAGGGTGTTTGTAAAGATTTTAAAGGAAAGTGTAGCGAGAAAGACCTGCTAGTGGTGTATATGGCGTTGAATAAATTTATGGAAATAATTGATATTAAATTTCGTTCAAATGTACAAAAATAAAGCCGATGTTCTCTAAAAAAGAACTATATAATTATCCACAAAATATCCCCAAAACTGCAAAACATATATACCAACTTCACCAAATCATAAAGAACCGTGTACTTTCCCTTATCCAACATTTTCGAGCCCGAATAACAATAAATTAGCCCTTAACCGTCGCGCCCATCTAGTCAATCATTCCGATAAAAAAGGCGATAATTCCCATTAAATTCTGAAATCCCTATAAATATATCGAACGGATGCAGACGAGAGAAAGAGGGAGAACGAAAAATTGGAGGGGACAGGAGAAAAAGAAGCAACAGCAGAAAAACGACGTTTATCGCGGTACAGGCTGCAGAAAAAGAGAAGACCGAGAAACGGTCGCGTCGTCCAGCCTCCAAGAACCGTGGGGGTTTTGCAGGTAAAACGGAAATCGCCCGGAGGTTTGTCTACGGTGAGTAGTGCGCGACCGTGACCGGTTCGTCCCTTTTCTTTGAGATACAATGTAACGCGGATTAACTGGACAATGGATTAAAAATAAAATAAAATGGCTCGAAGTGTATATGTATAATACACTTTTTGTTTATTTTAGGTATCAAAGTACGTAAACAGTGATAAGAGTGGTGTACGATCGTTTGATAAAAGAAAAAAAAAGGTTCAATTTCAAAATTAACTTTACGACTTGGCATAGCGTACAAAGCCACGGCATATAATCCGCGAGCTGCAGCGTAAACACCGTAATGTCTCTTTCTCGCGAGAGAGGTCCTTTATACATCTCTCGTGCACTTCAAATCCTCGATAAAATCTAATAAGTTGTCGCAAACCGCAGTCCTCGCACTCTCGGTCCGAAGGCCAAAAAGAGAAAGGAGTCGTCGCAAGCTACCCATATATCCACGCCTCCTACAAAAGACAGGCGGCGAAACGAACTGCGCGGAGAAATGGGAGCGTTTTTTCGGCGCTCTTTCGCGCCGTCTTTTTCTGGTCATCGCTCTCTCCCCCTCCGCGCCGTCTAGACGCAGATTAAGATAATGGAATGGATTTCGCCGGGTAAACACGTATACGCGTGAATATATATCTCCATTTTAGCTCGCCATCGTCATGCAAAGATTTCTCGCTGCCCTTTTGTTCCGGATGGTGATGAGGTATGTATATTGCAGGCAGTAGTAGTGAGGTGCGAGAGCGATTCGATTCGCGCTTCAGAATCGGATTCGCTCGTCAGGTGCGGGATTTTTCTTTCCGTCGATGGTGCATAAATGGGACAGTGTGGATAATGGCGTGGAAGGACTTTTCGTCGTGGAATTTATATAATCGGAGTGTTATTTGTCTTTGAATAGCTTTATTAACAAATTATTGATCAATATTGTTTCATTGAAGTATTTAAAAATGCTTTATATATGTTTTCTGCTATCTCGATCGCGTTTTTGATCGTATCTTCGAAGACAATCGTAAAGTGTTGTAAATGATAATATTTTGGGCGTTTTAGGTTTGGGATTTTGGGAAGGATGACTTTTCATGGTTGTGTAATAATACGACGCTTGAGGTGAGATGAGAGATAATAAAAAATGAAAAGTCAGCATATTCTCAGTACACACTATTCTCAGAAATCTCGGGGTATATTATTTCAGATTTTTGTATGAAACTATCTTTTTTAACAATAAACAACACTTTTATTTTTATTATTTAAGACAATCCTATATTCGTATTAATACAATTCAAACAGTTTTTAAGTTTTTTTTTATAGCTAATAAAGACAACCATCGCATAAGAACACTTGTAACACTAACACTATAACTCAAGTGTATAAAATGAAATTTTTCTCAAAAAAGAAACTCGAGTTTTCAAATAAAACAACAACGCAAAAACGTCCCGACAAAACCGCCGACCCCAAGCCTGGAGATACCCGCGCGACGCTCGAAAGAAGAGAAGAGCATGCAGAAGAAGACACAAGAGAAGAAGCGCGCACGCAGAACAACCGAGAAAGACTGCAGCACTATAGAGTAGGGGGGGTTAGACGTAAAGTATCCTTCTCTTCTCTCCACTCTCTTCTTCGTCTTCTTCTCCGGAGAGAAAGATGAATTCGGATGCGTATACGGCCACCCGAGAACAGGTAGACGCACACGAGCCCGCTTATAATAATCCATATATACCACGAGCGCGTAGCGAAACACGCCCGACGAGGCAAGGCAGGTATATATGTATGTGGGGCCGCACGGTGTATATCAGCTGAGATCGGCGATTAGGCTCGTGATGCGGCTTTGGCAATTAGGATTTTTTGCACACGCGCACAGGTGATCTTTCGAATGGAGATCTGGGCTACGGGGTCTGACTGACTTTAGTGGGAAGAGATGAGATTTTTTCGGAGATGAAGATGTATGGAGGAGAGAGAGGTGATTAGGGAGATTCCTCGGATAGATGTGCAGTTATTTCGGTTGAGAGGTTTTAGAAGAGAGTGTTGGAATGTTGTACAGTGTATAGGTAGGTGCTTGAAGTCATTGAGATTAGCATTTTTGGAGTGCGAAAAAATACGTAATTGAATGTATTTATAATGGACATTTGTGAAGTGTAAATAAAACATTCTAAACAAAATTAAATTTTGGTTTTGATAATTAAACATATATATTATCAATTTAAACAAACCTGTATACCGATTCTTATTATCCTTTATCTCCCACCGATCTTCGATACCGCGAAAAATTGATTCTCTCCACACTTTCACTCTCAGAATCAACCTTTCACACCTCACCGAACCTTCACCCTTCCCCGCACCTCTCCTTACTTACAAAAAAAAACACCATCATCTCCTCACGAAATCCACCTTCAAAAATTAATAACGATCTCACTCAACCGCGATAAACACCGCCTCCTCGGCCGCCTCATCGTGGGCGCGAATTCTTTTTCTCCCCGCTCTCGGCGCATCTTCGCGTCCCATCTGCCTCGCAGGCTATATGCGCGCCTGCGATTAACCAAACACGAGCTCGGCGCGTATTATCATCGATTTACCGTGTATACGTACATACATACACACATACACTTTAACACAGCCCTTATTGTATCGTGTAATTTTATAGTCCGCGCGCGGGGGAGAAGAAGAGGCGAGTAGGCGCCATCGTGTATATATCGCGATGACGCGCAGGGATGTTACAATAAATTAGCGCCGTGTTCGCCGGGGATACTATTATTTTTCTGCGATTGGTGCCCAAGATTCGCGCGCGCGCGGTTATATATAGAATAGGGGGCTTGTTGCGTTGTTTCTTTGTTATATTACCACAGGCGCCGTGAGTCTATATAATCGTTAACGAGGCGTTTAGGGCGTCTGCGTATGTACAATGAAAAAGCCGCGACGATGAGTGAGCGGTGGAATGCGCCGAATCGATGAATTAATTATATATCTGGATGGAAATGTTGTCTTTCTCACGGTGGCGGCGGCACTTTGGTATAATGGAAAATTAGTGACGTGAATGTACGCACAGTGTGTGAAGGGTTACATATATATACCTTGTATAATTAAGTCGATTTTTCATTTCGAGAGGTATAAGATAAGGGGCCAGTTTTAGAAACTCGATTATCGATTCAAATTCGGATTCGTTATCGAATCACTTTCACTGCGTCTATTACTCGCTTTTGGCTCCTATCCGTGGAAAAAAAAGAAAAGTCGAGAGGATGCCATTCTACACCGTTCACTTTTCTTGACGCTTTTACTTTCCATGAGTAAAAAGCTTTATATATTATACACATTTAAAATGGTACATCAAGCACAACAGAACACTTAAAAATAATACCATCGCACAGTTCGCGAAACGAATCGGTTCACACCGGCCCCGCCGTATCCTTACATATCGCAAAAACGCTTAATACACTGGCGCTCTATTAAAAGCGCATCGCTGCACGGCGACCGTATCATCATCCGCTCGGCGCAAAGCTCGCGCTTATAAAACCGCAATTTTGAAATCTTATCTCACGCGGCGCCGCAATCCTATATCCACCCATATTATACACACACGATCCATCGCGATACTATACATGCGCATGCACGCGACCATTGAAATAAAAGAAAAAAAAACTACTCGCGGTATATAAGTGTACACCGATCGCGCTCTTGATCTTGTCGCGCGATTGTCGTAGTCTATCGAACGGGATTTTCCCGGCATGAACTCGTTGCACAATCTTTTCGCCTCACCCCCGCGCGTGACTTATATATGGCGTGTTGTGCCCTTGGAGTACACAAGTTATACACGTGAGCCTGCGTGACTGTGTAGATAGAGGTTTGACTTTTCAGAGTTGAAATGTTTTGTACCAGGGGATATTTTTTTTTCTCGGGGTGTATATAAGGATATATGAGAAAAGCGCGGTTTCGTATTGTGTGTGTTAGGGAGAGGCAGGGTCTTTGATGTTGCGGGGCTTGCGTTATGTAAGCGGCCGCGATCGGTTATATGGTTTTTAATTCGTCGAGAGTTGTTATAGGAGAATAATAAGCGAGAGAGAGGAATGCTGCATGCCGTGAGTTGGTTTGATGGCTGGTGTGTGTATACACACGTGGAGAAAAAGGTTGTGCGGGTCAGAGATAACTGTATCGATGGTGAACATTGATACTTGAGTAACAGTAATCACTGTACACAAATAAATAATAATATAAATTCATATTAATCCATCACCATAAAAATCAATAAAACTAGCAATCTTAATTTACAAATACACGGGAAACCCTCGTTCCACGAAAACAAAGCCGCGAACACCGCTATCTCTCGATTATCTCGCCAATACATCAACGAAATTATATCTATTACCACGGCGCATTAGTCCATCGAACAATCTAGCAGAGCGCGTTCGGCAAGTCACTCTTTGCCTCTCTCTCCCTGATTCCCTCTCCAATCGAATACACCATCACAGTGCTGCACGACAAAGTAAATTCATTAATGCCCGTGTTAACATCGGCCCGATAAGGTGTGTCTCGCCGCGCAGTTTATTTATAACGAAATTTTCGCGTCGCGGGTATAAATTTAGGAATTGCTACTGGCACCCCATCATCTTCGTATAGAACTCACCATCTGCGTGTACTCGGACCACTCGTTCCATATCTTCGAGTCGATTTTCTTCCTGCAGGACATCCTCTCTTCCGTTCCTCTCTTCTTCCCTTTCTCTATCTCTCTCTCCTTCTTCACGATATTTCCACGACACTCGGCATTTCCACAGACCAAGACGCGCGCACAACTCGCACGCGCGCACAACTATATCTGCTCCTGCGATCTCCCTCTCCCGCGAATATTAATACAATGCTCGCGCCTTTTCGCGCCGATCGGCGTGCCGATAGCCAGGACACTGCTGCTGCTGTTGCATCCTGCGCGTCGTGCAGCCTTTTCCGTATTGTACGCGCGCGAGAACGCGCCAGTAGTGCTCTTTGTGCGCTATACGTCGGTTCCGGTCCAGAGCTGAAGTGTCGTCCTCTCGTTCTATAATGTGCAGTCGCCTTTTCTTGCGCAGTGTATAATATTGGAGAAGGAGGTGGCGCGGAGTTCAGATCGGTTCTTCGCTGGAACTGCGCGTCCAAAGGTGTAAGTTTCGGAATCACATTTTCTCACCGGCGATCGCTGCGGAAATTGTTTTCGGCTTTTTTTTCCTCAAGGCCAGTAGCTCGCTCTGCGTGAGATGTGGTATAGGGTTCTTCGGTGCACTGTATAGTTTCCGTTGATGATGTACAGGGGAGCGTGAGGAAGTGGCGGAATTCCGCAGTGTTATTGGAAAGGGAGATGGTCGTCTCTCTCTTTTTTTTTCGAGTATAGTGTACAGCTGTAATTGTATTTCGTTTTTTATAAATAATATTGCTCGGGAGAAAATTAACTTTGACCGATATCGTACTGAGAACTCCTTACATTTTACGCCGGTTAATATAAAAACACTGGACATTTCGATTTGTAACGCGTTCTTGTATATACTTTCCCGAAATAAAAGAAAAGTATGTATCGCACATTTCAAATTATCGCTATTATTAATACTTAAACTCGTACTTACACAAATGCCCGCGCACGTGTATACCATTACCTTAATTAATGATCGCGCTTACAAATAAGCGACAGGACAGTTCGAGACTCGACGCGCGGTGAAAAATCTCCTCGTTAACTCGATCGCACGCGGAATTAATTACACACCAACTTATATATACGGTTCCCCAAACTGAAACTCTCCGATTTCAGCCATACACATGCAGGATTTCCGACAAACCCGAACAGCGCACCGATTCAGCGCATTATTATCCATTTCTCCTTACGTAAACAATATACACCATCCCTTCTCTCTCCGACCCCGAAAAAAATGCGCTCGCTCGCATCAATTCAACATAGCCTCTTGCCATTCAATACACACATACACATCCTTTTCAGTCTCTCTGAATGGAAACGCACTTGAGACGAACAATGGCCGTATTTTTCGACATCGACGACGACTAGGAGGATCAAACGTCACGCTTAGCGCCTTAATTATTGCGCGCGAGCGAGCGAAAGTCCGCGGAAACGCGAGAGATTCACTCGCGATAGAGAGACGCGGAACACACATACATACACGTGTAAGTAGGCATATAAGCGATCGAAAAGTTCTATTTTTTTTCCTTTTCGGGCGGCGCGTAGTGTTGTAGCGCACCGGTGCCCGCGCCCGCTTTCTTTCGTCGACTATACTCTGCTATGGTTTATTTATTAGTTTCAGTGCGCGCGCGTTTCGTAATGTGGAAGCCGGCGCTGGCCAGGTTCTGGTTCTCCGTTTTTCTTTTTTACTTTATCGCGCATCGGTAAGACGAGTGTTAAGTAATAGGCCTTAAAGTGGACCTTATATACACGTATATATATAGTTTTGGCGCCGAGGTATTCCGCTACCGTGCGAGCAATAAATATATACACACAAGTGCAGTACAAAGTAGCTTATGAATTTAATATTTATACTTTCTTTTTAATTTATAGCCTGTATAAATTATATGTATCGAGACTCGCACAGACTTCAGGCTGGACGTAACAACCGCTCCTTATATATACACACAACAATAGAAAAATAAAACGCCGCTCGCGATCAGACGTAGGTATACGTTTTTCTTTTTTTTTATCATCAAAGTACAATTATCACGTTTTTTTGTATTATTCTACAATAAGACCATAATACGTCACGCTATACTTTTATCACCGAGATAAAAAAAACTGCGATAATCACCTCACGCACGAATTCAAAGTCGCGTGACTCCGTACACGCGGCACTGATAATAGTAATTTCAAAATCAAACCCTCGCGCGCGCTTCTGAGCATTAAAATATATCGAGCGACAACAACTCTGGAGCGCCATCGAAGCGCGGTGGTGCAACCGTGTGATTTCCCCGCGCGCATTGCATGTATAATTATTACCGTGTCCTTGCGAGATAACCTGTGCAACGCAGCTCGATGTCACCTCGAGCAATGCGCGAGGACTGATAATGACAATCGCGAGTGCTGCAGACTCTCAGTCGCGCGCGCGAGGAGAGTATGTGTCTGCGTGTCAAGGACCATACGGGTGGTATAGAGCGAGGCGCACGCTTCATGTCTGTTAAAAACTAACTTTTGTACGTGGCGTGTATCATAGATAGTTTTCGTTTTATATCTAGGTACGCAGATGTGGTAGTCGCTTTTTTTAAAGCGACGATTCGAAATTTTCTCGGGTATAATAATTATTGCGTGTGCGTATCGAATTGTTGAGAGTATATATTTTTGGAGCAGATAAAGGTTGGCGCGTGTTTGGTTTCGGTTAACCCGTGAAGTAGTTTGGATTCTAATTACAATGATTATAGACTATAATGATAATGATTTAGAATCTTAATGGTCGTCGTTTTACCTGTTTTCTCAAATATAAGATATGCACGCCTAATTACTGTTATCACGTGATTGTTTATATAATCGTTCCGCGGTGTAATTCTCTTAAATCTTCTATAAGTACATTACTGAATATTCAGCGTTATATACCTTCGAATATTTAAATACCAAACGTTATATTAAACATACTAATATATCATTATATAGATTTATAATCGATTATGCAAATTTTGCACCATATGTACATCACCGAAGCCTATAATTAAACCGAAAAGGCATCAAAATTAATTTCATTCCCGTACATATACAACAAACACGCGCCGAGAAACAACAACTCATCACATTATGTGCCTCGTCGATAACTCAATCCCATCCGCGCGCTCGCTATATATACGCGCAAACACGAAAACCACATGCAGCCTCGCACATCTCTATACACACGGTAACATCTAATCTCAAGTATTAATAATATTTGGACTACAAAACCATCTTCGCGGTACTCGCACGCACATACGCGCAATTACCCATTCGGGAAATGACAGAGTGCGTTTACGGTAAACGGGTTAACGGTAGCCCTGCCGCGGCATACACAGGCTTAACGAGCCGAGCGTGTAATTTTCGTGAAATCACGACGGACATACAACGAGATTCACGCACACGCGGCGTGAGCACGCACAATGCCCTGTGTACTCTCCGGCTATATACTCCTTGGTTTTTTCCTTTATTCCCGTCGTCGCGGTGAAGACGCGTATACATACGAAATTACACGTCCGGGTGAGAGAGACGCGGTGGTAATTCGTATTAGAAAGTGTATGGACGGAACCACGATGATGATTTTTACGGATTTTTTGTGAGTAGTAATGACGGCGGAGGAGGAGGTGTGTATAGTATAAGATAAAGAAACAAAGAGAGAAGATATATCTGACCTCGCAGAGAGGCTACCGATTTCGTGAATGCCGCGCCGAGATATATACCGGAGTTTTCGGCAGATAAGCTGCTACGTATGGGTCTAAAGTTTTTAGAAATTTTCGCGTCAATCAAAGCGCAGCCGCGGTATAATTAGAAGGAAACGCTCTTACACGCGTTAGTACCTATATGATATATATAAAACGCTATATGGCAGCGCGGCGAATAAATTGGACGAAAGAGAAATTTACAAGCCCCTGGCCACGATGTACCTTAGAGTTTCTTTTACGTCACGATCATCACCGCGTTTATGGTATCAGTATGAATACAACGTAGTAGTATACATTATGACTTTCTATATACCTACCACCGTTTCACGACCGAGTCGCGCACTTTTTTTCCATCATCGCGTTATTTCGTCATCGAGCCGATCTAATTGTCGATCGTTGGTCTGCGATCGGTAATAGCCGCGGATCATCATCATCGCATAATGGATAACATCCTCCATTCATCGGATGATATATACATGCGACTTTCACGTTACATCGGATCCACTCAATGTCATCACGTATATACGTTATATTATAAGCGCGCGCGTTTCCTCGTCGTCTGTAATCAGCCGCGGCAGTCTCGTCGCTTGGGTAATTTCTAATTACGCCGCGAGGATTCACTCGGGCTTTTTGTCAGAGAAGTATATAAGCCTTGCGCGAATACTGAGATCACGATGACTGCGAGAACCGAGGAGGTATAGTCGGCATTGAAACGTTATGAAAACACAGATTCTGCGGAAGGACGCGATGATGTCTTTCCACATAGTAGCTAGAAGAATGGAACAAATCGTATCGTACATATTTTTTTCGTCTAAGGAATGCGCGAAGTATGCAGTAGAGAAAATACCTCGATGAATGTATATATACGTATACGAATGGGCTTATCGGTGTCATTGTGTGGTAGATAGTTTTTTTTTTGTGCGCGAGGTACGTTGCCACCACCGACAGGCTCGAAAATGCGCCAATGTCAGCGGTGCACGCGCACGGCCTTGTCGCGCGATAAAATATATTTAAAGTTAAATGCGCGTCTAATGATTATAGCAACAATAACGTCACGTTTGTTATATATTTTACGGTCTATTTGGCCGATTACTCGCTAGTTTTATGCTAAATGTTGTAATGCCAGTTTTTTCATTTTGAGAAATGTAAGGAGTTCTTGTACGCTGTTTTTTATTTGATATTACACGCGGCGAAAGTTCTAGCGCAGCGGTATAACTTTTTTAGCGTAGATAAAAAGTAAGCGGCACTAAAAAAATCAACGCAGGCAATAAAATATTTGAAGAGACAAAAAGTGCGAATAAAAATTCTATTGTTCATCATCGTAATTATATTCAATCACTTATTCATACAATGAGTATAAGAAATTATACTGATGCAGGGTATTTCATATCCAAGTGAAATGATTTTATCTTTGCAATGAGAGCGGTAATGAGATATTAAGCTGATGATTCTACTTCTAAGATGTATTTACAAGTGCAGTAAAGCATCTTTTTTATCGCTGCGATATAGCGTACCAGTGAAAGCACTGCGTAAACAATATAATAACTGACGCGTCGGTAGAAATTATAACGAAAGAGGAATCCCCTGTCATTTTCATCGTATGTACGTAGCTATAAAATTTTGCAAGATAAAACCCAAATTCACTCTGATTGTAAAAAATCATTACATAACACTTGTTGTCTTACAATCTACGAAACAAAAGGTTCCTAAAAACACGCTGTACAAACCACCAAATTTCACACTCTCCTCTTCACCACCTCACACTATAACCACTATCCTTCACAAACTTCACTATAAAAAAACTTCACTTTCTCCTCATCTCCTCAAACTCACAGAAATCCACTACACCCTCACAACTTTTCTATATTCCACTTTTATATACGTCAACCCTGTAACGTGATAATATAGGACTTCTCGCGGGCTCGCGCTCCTGCTCGCGGCGGTGTCCGCGCGCAACGACAGCGCGAAAACTGCTGCGCGGCCGCTCTCGCCGAGCTATACGTTCGCTCGCTCGCTCGCGCTCCGACTCCTCGTATACTTCCGGTTTCGTCTCTCTCTCCCTCCCACTCCTCGCGCGGGCTTTTCTCCGCCACCGGCGCGGAGCGCCTTTTCTGAAAGGCGAAATTCGCTCGAGATTACGTCAGGCCAACCGCTCGCGTACGCTTATCTCGCTGATAGCACGCGCGCGAGGCAGCAAAGTTCATTATCGCACCGCGGCATCCCGCTGCTTTTTTTTTATTCGCCGCGGTGATGTGTAGGTATAGGTATAGTGCAGAGCGCGCTTTCTTTCGCGCGCAGATGTTGACTCTCTCGCGGCGCTGCTTTCGGCGTGATGCTTATCGCCCTGGCGGTAGGTTCTTTAAGGTATATGTGTGGGTACCGTAAGACGAGAGAGTTGGAGGTGGTCTCTTTTTTTGCTCGAGCGTCGCGTCTCGTGTCATTCGCGGGGGGACGAAGAAGAGTGTATATATACGGATGCGATGTTAATGGCTATTGCCGGTGGGCACGGTAAACAGTGTACGTATACGCCGCGGGGCTGTTTGCCAATGTAATGAACTCCATGTCGCACTGGTATATTAAAATAAATATATCGATAAGATAAGGATGTTGGCTGTGCGCCCGTGTCCCGATGTAATCAGAGCTGTTGTAATCGATATACAGTGGGTAGGAATCACCGCGTTGACATTGTTTCGCGAGTTTATTACGGCCAAAAACACGCGTGAGAATACGCTGATAATATATAAGTTTGTTGGCTGTACTGTCGGGCTTGATTGAGACATCATCTGCGAGTGCTGATAAGAGGTGGGCGCCTGTTATCTAGCGGGAGTATAGATCGGTGCGATGACGACATTTATTAAAAATTTGTAATTGTAAATTTTTCCTTTATATAGATTGAGTAAAGTAGATTGGAACGAGATGGCGCGTGTATATCTTGGTACACGTGGCTCCGGATGTTTTTCTACACGGTTAAAGACGGAAATTAAATATTTTGTTGAAGCACATAAACGTGAACGCGCACGCGAACGATCGTAAAATCTTAATTCTCAATTGAATAACTCGCTAGCAGTATATACTACACCGGTTACCTATGCGCCTCGCAAAAACACCAGCCGCTAATCAAGTGCCATTCAACCATCACAAACCAGCCATGCAACCTCTCTCACACACACATACACTCTTCCTAATCAGTTCCGTACACTTCCGATACCGATTTCTCCTCCCTTGAAAATCCCATGAGCTTCCATTCGCATATAATGTATTGTATAGTATAAACTCACGAGATTCCCCAAGGAGGATATATAAGTGTCGCAAGGAGACACAAAGGGGCGGCCTTAGCCGCGGCAAGTACAACCAGAGCGCGACTCGCGGCTGGCTTTTCGCAACCGAGCGAGACGGCGACATGTGCGCGCAAGTATATTATACACGTGTGTTATATGTATATATATATATATACACGTACAACGGGTTTCTCTTTGCGGCGCGTGTATATATAAGCGGGCGGGTTACGTTAAACGAGGCGCGGAAGGAAGACGCGTTACACTTATTGTGCTTTTGGTAAATATTTGGTCGTCGGCGCGGCCGGAGCGCGATGGAGTTATGATGCGTATTGTACGTGTGTGTATATATGGCGAGCGGTACCGGTGCTAAGATGCGAGGTGTTTGTAAATAAAATGTGTGGAATTCGAGGAGGTTGTGATTTTTCTTTCTTCTTTGGCGCGGGTGTTTTTAGTGGATTTGGAGAAATATTTTGCATAATTTTTTCGGCAGTGCGATGATGATATCCATGAAAATAAGGGATAAATTTTCTTTAATAAACTTTGCCTGGAGTAGAAATTTTATTTTACGCGTAACCCGAGATTTTTGTTGACTGTACGATGTAAGTATTAAGAATGAAAAGTAACGCTTTTACATAGCCTTCTTTCGTAATTTTGAAATTACACAACCTGAAAATCTCATTTTAATAAAAATGTATCTTTGAAATCTCGGTAAAAGAATGCGACTAATCGTATCCTATACGCCTTTACGCGTTAAACTTGATTTTCGAGCTGAAACTGGAACTATTCGAAAATAATATTTCACTTATAAGCCTCAAAACTCATACCCACAGCTGTTCCACATACGCGTATCTAGAATCTTAGATAAGATCTCCCCGCCACGGACTTAATATGTGCATCCTATTATAAATGGATTATTTTATATAGCTATTTTTACTATATACCTCATCTATTAATAATACGGAAACAGTCCGTATATAATGAGATGCATATACGTATGACGAAATAGAGTTAGGAAGATCGTATCTCTCTGTTTGGGTTTGGGATAATATGTATGTGGAATGGCAGTAAAATTTTTCAAAACATATAAAAACGAAAACACTTAACGTCGACGTAACCGAAAAATAAAGCCATCAATTTACCTCCTATATATATTCCAGCATTTAACGTTATACAAATTGCGCATTAGGATAATCAAATTCGTTGGAAGAAAGTCCAAACCGTACAGTTTCCTTTTTACGTAAAACCGTGAGCGCCCCCCACCCCCGTAAAACGAGGAAACCGAAATGAATCGGCTCTCCTTCCACTCGGCCAAGTGTAAATCCATTCCTGCGCGCGACCACCTGGAGCCTCGACATCAAGCTCCACGCTTAGCTCCGCAATGACAGTCATTAACCAAACGCCAGATTTAATTACGACCGAATCGAACGTATAAACCGCAATAACCAAGCAACCACACAGGAGAGAAAGCTTTTCTCCGCGCAACGACGACATCCTCTTTTCTCCGCGCCTATATATAAAACAATGCCGCACGCGCGTGCAGGTGACATATGGCCGGCGGCGCGGCGAACGCGAGGAAAATCGATGGCGACCTGAGATAACAGTGCTCATGCATCTCCCCCATCACGTGTATGTATACCTATATGTACACAAACATATGCGTATACACTGGAAGAGTTTTTTACGATATAATACCGGCGTTTTCTCTCTTCGAGGTTGGCTTGGCTCGGCGGCGAAATTTTCGAAGAAAGCGAAAAGCAACGGCAGCGGCGGCGTTTCACCGGCTGTGTGCACACACGATGCGGCCGTGGATAGAACGCTAATGAGTTTTGATGAAAGCGAGAGTTCCGCCACCGCCGCCGTTGTGAGCTTATATAATTGACGGCGCGCGAGCGTGCTTGGTTCCGCGGCCGCGTTTTGCAGGGAAACAACAAGCGCGCGGTCTTGATTTGTTGGATTGTTTCGGCCTAATATAGTGTCTGATGAAGGTAAAGTATATAATAAGAGCACTTTTTTTCTGGATGATGTGTGAAGTCGAGGTCTATTGTAACCGTTGTTTGTGCGCGTTAAATGAGCGCTTTATTATTATAAAGGTTCCCAAATTAAAAAGCTATTATGACTGGTGATTGTCTCGTTATATGGACGCCGGTGGAGATGTTATCGGGGTGTGATGTGTCGAGGATCGTGTAATTGTAGTTTATTAATAAATCGTAGGAAATTTATCGCGATTGGCGTTGGATTGTTACAAGATAAAAATTTATTCGTTCGATTTTTTCTATTTGAAGAATATCATGTAATCATCTGCTTTGAATTCCAATTACACATGGTGTAAGTAATTCCCTTAGTACCGCTTATTCTTTAACAGGATTATTTTTATAAACCATATAGTACGAACTCATCTCTTTATACCTAGCCATCGTACATAAATAAATAAACACAAAACACGAAGGCGTTATATCTAAACCCTCAGTGTACTCTGATGAAAATTTCTATACTTGATCCCATCCCTCGACCGCCGCGATATGCGCAAGACATTTTTCCGCAAGGCCGATCCACGCGGTCGCCGTGATTATATTATTTTTAACCCCACCGTCGCGTGTCGATCGATCCCTTCAGCATCCCGCAGAGAAAATAAAATATTAACGCCACAGCGATGGTTGTAAAAATAAAAACTCGGCGAATTTTTTGCTCATTCATGGGGCGGAGGCGCGTAAATATCCTTATATATATAATACACTGCGCGAGAGTACAAGTGAAACTCGTCGACTTTTTGCCGCCCCGCAAGAACGAAAACAATACTCCGCAATGGAAAGAATGCCCGGGAGTTTTTACGACGACTCGCGGGTAATGGAATTTAATAAAAATCCAGATAGCCCCGCGCGTAACTTATCGCCTCTATAACCGTAAAAATTATAATTCCTCTCGTCGACATACACACACACGCAGGTGCGTATAAATACGCTCGAAAGTATCTCTCTAACCGGTCGATAAAACGTGCGCGCAGGAAAAGCGGTACTACCACCGCTGTTTACCTCTATACGCTCCGTTTTTCTCTCTCCCTCTCCGAAAACGCTTTTTCTCTCCCGCCGCAAGTAAGTACGATTTCACTAGTGCACTCGACGATATTTATAGGCCCGCGCGCGCGAAAGTAGCTCGCTCTCCTTCCCGATTTTTTCGTCGCCGCTGCAGCGAGGATTTCCCGAAGAAGGCGAGTGAGAGAGATAGATAAGGAGTGCGGAGCAGGATCTGGTATGCGGCATCCCACGCGTGAGCTGAGAAGCGATTAATTCGCAAGGACGCGCGGGCTGATGAAGCGATGAGAGCTGCCTTTGAGAGCGCACACACGTGTGCTAATGGTAGTATATCGATTGGTGCATATGGGTTTTTGCGTGTCTTGTGCGGTGTAGAGAGTTTGTTTGTTATTATGTGATGGAGTAGAGGGTAATGTTTATGTTTATGCCTCAAAAAAAAATTTCGTTTATCATTGTTTATAATGATTTGTTAATATTATAGGTAAATTTTACTCATTTAAAAATTTAATTCGTTGCAATATATAAGAGCTTCTGTGAAATTGAGCTTGAAATCGACGTAGCATAGTATCAAGAGTTAGTATGGCATTATATTTTTAGTGCGCAGTTCGAGGTGCTTACCATTTTATCAAACGTTAATAAACGTCTCTAAATCATAGCAGAATGTTCTATGAGTATATTCGAATTCTATAAATAGCCGCGAGAAATCGACTGTTTTAGTACTGTTTCATATATCGAACTATTTTGCGATTTAAACGTCTACACTGGAAATTCATTCTTCCAATATTAAAACCATCGCGAGTGATAATCTAAAATACCTCTATACAATTATAGATTGCAGGTTTTGAACTTAATAAAGCCATATAAATAATTTATCCTATAGTGAACAAATAAAAACGCGAACACGTGTGCATCTGACCTCAAAATTTCAAAATACCCAACTACATTTTTCCTCCTATAAATCCAGACACCATTGCCCAAACCCTAGAGTGTCACATCTCTCTTCCAACTCGTTTTCACTTCGTATAACTCTCCTTTTCCTTTTTTCTCCTTTTCCCGTGCTCGCTCGCTCGCCGCGGACAAATTACACGCGCGGCAGAACCCGTCCCGCGATCTGGGTTAAACGATAGACGCTCGATTTGTTTCCACGCCGCGGAACGAGTACTACTCCCCACTCGCAGGTGATAATCGGCGGCCGCGCGTTCCGCTTCGCGCGGAAAACGGTTTTCGATAAGGGCAGCGCGTGTATGTGTATATAACACGAAAATGAACGACTGTGCTTATCTCGCGGTGCGAGTTTACCCGGTCCGCGTGCGGTTATTTACGTACTGCGGAGGACGTATGGAAGTGGGTATAGTATAATATAGGAGGAGTAGGTTTTAGAATATGGCGAAGTAAGTGGTATAAGTGTAATTTTAGGGGGATGGATAAGCAGGAGGTAGGTATATAGTGATCGAGAGGATATATGGGCTATTGTGTTAGGAGTAACTGCACTTTGATATAGCGGGACACGTTGGGATAGGGCTGCACGAGAGCGAGACAATACAATATTTCTGTAATTATTGCCTCGCTCTTGCAAATTCTTGAAAATTTCTCTCTTTTCTTGGTCTTTTCAGTCAATATGAAAAGTATTATTGTCTTGTCTTGAAATTCT